>JAQGBY010001616.1:0-28096 GCA_034698785.1 Mycogona germanica | reverse complement strand
CCCGCGCCGGGAATCGAACCCGGGACCGCCGAAACCACAGTCAGTCGCTAAACCAACTAGGCCACGACGAGTCGTACAAATTGTTAACTTATAGTAGATCATTTCGTTTTCAAACTATTTCCTTAACTTACTAAAACAAAGCCCTTTCGGATTAAGTGACATCAAGACAACATCACACTTTGTCACCCTGTATTCCGTATTGTACATGTATATATAGTGATTTACTTTTGTAATATAGCTGTAATTTTTTAGTACCTTCTTTGAAAACTTTATTGGTTTTAATTAATGAACTTTAATGAACTCGTTGCCTTTTCATCTTGATTGTCTCCAGCAATCACTTTACCAACTTGTGATGAATACACACCATTAGCTTCCTCATCGATCTCCGACATATCTCCGATTTATTTTGAAAGAAACTTGAAGCCTGCTCCCTGGCATAAGGGCCTATTATCATAGTGCCATTTTAGGGCCAACATTTCTTTTACAACCCTCACCCAATCATCATTCTAGGTTGTCAGCCCCCGTGCCGAGCAAAGCCACACCGAAGACAACGGACACCGTCAGCCCGTACTGTTCCTGTCTGATGACGTTCCAGAGTTACCTTGATCGATCGGATCATTCGACGGAAGGGCCACCGGTGGCGCCACCTGTATCGCCTCCCCTGGCCGAGCGACCTTACCTGCACTCGCCAGGTACTTCCGAGTCGTCGCGTCACTCCACATCCGGGGAATCACGCCAAGGAAACGAGGACAAGAGGTGCATCACGCCGGACGTGGAACGCGCCAATCACAACGAACACTCGCGCCAGAGTTCCGATTAGCGAACGCCACTATCTGGTTGCTACTCTTTATGTAAATTAGGCTAACGTAGTTCTGATTCTTTCCATATATTAATTTTTTTGTTGTGATTAGAGCATTAAGAAGGTCACGTAATCATTTGCGCCAAACTGATCTTAACGAACAAAGTTACATGTTTGGAAATTATTCATTCATGTTCAGGATAATTATTTGAATCGATTTCCGACCAACCAACCAACTTGTAAACTCTCCTCAATAAACAAGATACAAGATAGTTGTTCCATCCTCAAGGAAGAATGCTCTTTAAGTTTTCGTTTCGCTGTCACAAGTTAAGCGGCATGCCAAGTTGCTAAATATGACTTGACACAATAAATCTTAGATTTTAAGATACGAAAAACATTAATGTTGCAGACTGTGTAGATAATATTAAACAATTAATCGGTTTACTTGTGAATTGGCTCATCAAGGCAATACAAATAAAATCGATTCATCAAGGCAATAATGACAGTCTTCGCACAACGAGTCATCAGGCCTCCTTAATCATCGCGAATCAAAATAGCTTTTCGATGACATTATGATTAAAGATAGAATAGTTGGAAAATTTGTTCAGTAATAGTAATCGTTCCAGTATAAGTCTTGGTATTATTATTTTATTATTATACATAAATAATGAAACCATCATAATCTTGAAGTATGTTCTTTTAATGTAAATTTATTCCTGCAATCAAATATAAATTCGTTATTTAGTTGATTTTGTTGTGCACATTATCTTATCGTGAATACAAACAAATGACAGAATAAATAAAGATTCACCATAGTGTGATGTTTGGTATAATCTTGAGCGTTATGAGCGTTTTAGAGTGAAATGAAATCGTTGTTTTGTTTGTTTACAACATAAAATAACTAGATCAGAGACAATGTCTATCCCGCTTGAGCATAATCTGCTGACAAATTTATAATATTTTTGACACCAAATTGTAATCGTTAGGGGAATGGATATAGCTTTAAGTTTCTGTGTGCCTCATAAGTACTTAACAGATTTCCAAATTTTGGAAAATTCTCGTTTTCCCCTGTACCACACATTAACAATGCCATAACGCATGCACAGAAATTACGTCACAAAGTATGCTGATGACATAGTGCGGAAGTCAGACACCTGTTTTTTAATTTTATAAGATGTCAACGAGCCGAGACGCTAGTCATTGCAATTCAGTAAATTGCAATTAAGAACGATCACAATTACTTGAAAGCGACGTCTGCAGTAGTTATTTATGATTGTCGTTATTAACGACGAATCATGAAAATAAGGCCCCAGGTAAATTAATTTGCTGGTATAGCAACAATTGTGAAGACGTGCAGTTAAATTCAAAGTGAGAAATTAATTTCTTAATTTTCAATTTGATATTTAATATATCATTACAAAGGCGCCCATTCTCGTTGACCAACTCTCATCACTTTATTGTCCAACCTCTCAGATAACGCTAGCCACTGACATGTCTACAATGCAATCGAAGGCTTGGATCGATCATACAGCAATTAGCCATTCCAACGCCAATGCATTCCACAGGTTGAACATCAAGTGATAAGTTTTATATGTACAGTATAAGCAATGCCGAATCGTAGTAGGAAATCTCCGAAAGCAAATTTATGGGCGGTGCGCTATTTCCAAACGGATACCCTTCTAACCCAATCAGCAAGACAAACGCCGCTATTTGCAACGATTGGTGGAACTCGCGCTCAGGTTTTCCGTTGTCGCAGCCAATGAGAGGGAGACCCTGATTTATAGTTCCTCCCTTTTCATTTGAACCTCAGGGGTTGCTCCGCCTTTGAATGCATTACAAAAATGAGGATGAAAGCGCCGTTACCATTTTCATAAATCGGCCATTAAAACTAAAAGCGCTTCAACCAAAAGACTATTGGCATAGACCCCAGGCACACTTACAGTTTCGAAGTATCTTTATTCGATGGATGCAACGAAAGAGTATGACATAGTATGGAAATTAGAAAACGAACAATTTGAACGCGTCAAAAGAATGTGTGGTAATTTGCACTCCAATGAGTTAGTTCATGCAATGAACACTAAATGAGTATATTGTGAATTTGGTTCCAATTGTCGCCACTGGTGGTGGTTACAAGGGATTCGTCCGTGCATAGGTTCCAAATTAATGTTATTGATACATGGAAAGCACTGATATTTCGGTTGAATTTGTCGGCATTGCGGCTGATTGTAGCTCGGCGATCCTGATCCTAGGGTTATGGAGTCCCTCACCAAACGTCACTCTATGGGCGAGGTGCATTATGCAAAGGGTGTTGTGCACAATTTAAAATAAAAAAAATTAAAAATGACATGCCTGGGCCAACCTAATTCTTCTTTAAACGACACCTTTTCTTCGAATTAGAAAATTTAATCCACCAGATCTGCTGAACTGCAGATCTCACAACTTTACAAGTTCCACTTTTTGTACAGCCTACACAACACAAGTTGTCGCAAGGTATCGATAGTAAAATTATTCGCCGTTAATTCTTAATGCTCCATTTCATATCTATTTCATGTACAATAGAATGAATTTTAATTTAGATTTCGTTTTTGGCGTTTATCGCTAGCAAATAACTGGTGTACTGACGTGCTTCATTAAGGTTTTGGAAATGAAGTCAACCGAACCAGTAATTGTTATTTTCAAACGCATTTAATTAAAACCCCTGATGACTCTGCATATTTAACATAAAATATTTCAATAATTTTTATTGATCTACGGGAATTAATATACCAAAAAATATATATTTCCCTTTTACCACATATAGTCATTAAATTAATAAGATAATAATTTCAATTGTATTTATTGAATCATTGTTAAAAATAAAAAGGTAATTATTTTTGATATTTTTCATTTACTGCTAATAAAAAACGCGGATGTTATGTTTGTGCCAAATGCTTATATTCACCGTTGCTCTCTTCAAAATATATATTTCTTAGTTGATCCCCGAGATCTCAGGAGGACGAGTTTATTTGAGTTTCAAAATCTCGCATCTAGATGGCGACAGTGAAGTTTGTACTATGGTTACCTAGGCGGCAATCATTACAAACTGCTTCAACCTCAGTATCTATACAGTGAGAGTCGCCTTCTCTTTTTCGGTAGTCGAAAGTGATGGCAAATAAATAGAGCACCAACGAAATTGCGTTCTTGCCTGGAAATATATAGCGCTAAATCATGATATCGCACTAAAATTCCAATTTAAAAACAGTTTAAATAGATTTTTTCTCGCGATACCATGCACCAGTTTATAGACACGAAATTGAGTCGGCGAATCAATTGTCAATAAAAAATGACGGCCATTTTGCACTTTCTGTTCGTAGTACGGTTGCGATCTGTACGGAGGATTTTCTATTGGCTGTTTGGCTTAAAAAAATGATTCCATCCTAGAGATGAACGGACCAACCAAGCACGGCACAGTTACGGGGTGACGGCGGTTGCTAGGCAACCGCCGTGAGACGTGCGGACCTCCATGATGGCGCAGCCACTGGAGAGACCCAGGTGGTGGAAACAATCGCAATAAAATATCCACCGTGATTCAACGCAATTTTTTAAAACATTTTTTTGTTAAAATCAGTCTAGACAACTTTGCTTAGTTTTGCTTCGACTGAAAACCTGAACAGAACTACACAATAGACGATGACGCTGCTTTCTGTCTACCACAATGTCGAAGATACCGTAAAAAGTTATTAATACTCCTAAGTACAAAAGGTTTTATATTTTTTATTTGCACATCATTCGAGTTACAGTATTTGAATGTTGCTTCTCTTCGACGACTGAAATTCAAGAAAAAAATGTATCTATTCCAAATAAAAAATTAATACATAGGCTGCAAGATAACATTTATTTTCCGCAGTGGAACTCTTGATTTAAGTCGCGAAACAAAATTTAATAAGCGCATTTGTGAAACGCAAACATAAATAATAAAATTGATAAAATTACAAGAAAGTGATTAGATACTTTGTACTACAAAACGATTGGTGATGTTCCTGAGATAACGTTTGTTTGAACGTTCTTCTCACAACAGAAATTGATGTTGGTATGGACAATGACAGAAAATTTTGGAGAACAGTCACACAGGGATGGAAGGAGAAGGGTGCGGGGAGTTTTGAAGAATGAACTGGGAGAACTTCCCCCCTCTAAACTCTCCCCACGCATAGTCCCTCCATTCAGTTCAACTTCCAATACCCCATACCACAACCCCCTTATTCAGATGACGCTCCCCTTCGTCCAGATCCTTCCCTAAGCACGAGGGATACCTCACGGGCACATGCCAAGGGCTAGGTTTTGATTGATGGAATGACTGATCCTAGCTCCTACGGAACACAAACTTTTCTTATAAGCCCATTTTTATTTTTTTTTATTTTCCATCACTGTGGTCTTTGCACTACAGGCGTTTCTGTACCCCTCATGGTGCTTAATCACTATATTTCATTCAAACATTCATTCATACATTTAAAATTTAAAATATGGACGATGGCATAAAAATATTTGTGGTGTACTTAAAATACCCAGGACCCTACTTGCGTTTATAAAACATAGAGAATTTAAAATCCGAAATGAAAATGTAATCCCATTTAATAATCCCACATAATAAAACAGAGTCTGTCACGCATTGTGTGATTGCCTTACAACCGGGGCAGCAACATACTTGCCAGCCTACCCACCTCTCCAAATGCCCCGAAGGGTCATGACCTTTTCCCCTCGCTATATGTGTATAAATATAAAAATTTGTTTGTTAAATTGGTTCACCGTTGATTGAACATCTTAGGTAGGGGACCTGAAAATGTTGTCTAACCTAGGCTGCCTAGGAACGGAATCTTTAACATACCGATAACGTACAGGTACGGGTCATGATTTTACTTCTATTCCGAAAGAAGGAGCATGAACGAATTTCTCTCGCCCGAAAAATTCCGAATGTGTCGGCCGGAATCGAAACCGCGATCACGGGTTTTTAAAGAACACACGCTACCTCTCGACCACCCGACACCTCGTGACTACAATGACTTTCAGCCGCGGCAGTGACGTCTGCGGAGCTAAACACGTCATTGACGCCGGCATTTTCAAGTTCTCTGCTCTTAGCATAAGCAATGGCACGCCACTTATACGGAAGTGACGTACAATAACATCATAAAAAGTTCGTGCACGGAAGTGCATAATAACATAATAAAAAGTGACGTCAATTCCGCGTTCTGTTTCACACGCGACGGCATTTTCGAAAACACCTTTTGTTCGTGAACAATATTACACTTTAACACTTGCATGGAAGTGCCGTCATCTCCCATTTCTCTCGGCAGAAAAATTGGAGAGGAATCGACCGAGAACTCCCAATTGCCTGTCCTTGCGAAAGG
Source organism: Mycogona germanica (assembly GCA_034698785.1). Lineage (NCBI taxonomy): Eukaryota > Metazoa > Arthropoda > Diplopoda > Chordeumatida > Chordeumatidae > Mycogona > Mycogona germanica. The sequence goes on along the minus strand of JAQGBY010001616.1, from coordinate 21,916 downwards.
TTTATGCGTTAGTCAAACATAAATTAAAAAAAATATATATTGATGTTGTTTGATATTTTGTTAGTAACTCAACCATCACTGTCTTAAGTGATTAATTAAACATCAAAACAAACACCTGAATTATCTGCTTGATATTCACGAAACAGCGCCCTCACAATAAAATCAAGCATAAAGTCAGCATTTGCTAACAACATGTGATAAAGACCAGGTTACCTGCCCTATATTGCTTAGGGGCTTAAACAAAAAATCAAACTTCTATTAACCGATAAATCTAAACATGGACACAATTTATTAACCCATCGGAGCTGAATGTTTTATACATAAACACAAATTACAATTCACCCATATAATTCAGCCAATTGGAGCTACAAGCAATCAACATATCAACACTGATATTGTTTCAAATATATTAATCCTGCGCGATTATTACTGGTATATACAGGGTGAACCTGAAAATATGGGACCCTTTTATTATTTTTTATAAGTCGACCAAAAATAGTCCGATTATTATGAAACGTGAGCATAATTAAGACAACTGTATCCCCTTTCTAATTCCGAGACTCAAATTTCAATTTTCAAATTTGTCACTATTAAAGTTGTGCTTTAATGGTGGCGCTTGTCGATTGCCGATTACTATGCAATTCACAACTCTGCTGCAAAAATGCCGTTCAACTAAGATAAAAATGCGATGAAAATACCAATCGCATAGTGACATAACAACAATTATGATGCCAAATAACTTCTTAATGCGTTTCCAAACAAAAGATGGATTGTAGTTGAATTTGAATAATCTTTAGAGAACCGAGACTGTCTACCTTCTTGACACTTCTGAACGACCAAAAGTTAACCGATGGAGCATAGGTCCGCTCCTTTTCCGGTTACCGGAAACTCGCTAAGAAGACATTTGGCTTCATAATTTGTTTTTATATGTCGCATTTTTATCATAGGTAAACGACATTTTTGCAGCAGAGTTGAGCAAACGCGCTACACAGTTGAGAATTGCGTAAGTAATTGACAATCGAGAAGCGCCACCGGTAAGGCGCATCAATTGTAGTGAGAAATTTGAAAATTGAAATTTGAGACTTGGTTTTTCAGAGAGGATACTGTTATATTAATTATTCCCAAATTTCATAATAATCGGGATATTTTTGGTCGACTTATTAAAAATAATAAATGGGGTCCATAGTTTCAGGTTCACCCTGTACAACTCATAAATATAATTGCATAATCCCAACATTGCTACTCCGATTACTCGAAAGCGACATTAGCGGTGACAACTGGAAACAAAAACCACGCGTTGGACGGCACAACAAGCTTGCTTGAAAGCAAGCAACCTACAAAACCCAGAAATCAGTTTTATTGGAGAACCCCCATAAGGCAGGCGCCGGCGTTGTTCCCCCACTCTACTTACTACCAGCTGAATCGTCTCCGCTCTGCCCCCCCATCCCTGGTATCCCCCTTCTAGCCTCCAGCCATCCATTTAAATGAGCTCTGGGTTAGATTGACCGAAAAGCTTAGCTCTATGGGCAGGCCTGCCACGCGCCTAGAATCGAAGCCCCAAGGAGACAGCCAGAGGAAGGCAAGGGGATGGCGGAGGAGTGGTTCGGTGGTTCGGGTGAATAGGAAAAGAGATCGGGTTTTTAGGTAGTAGGGGGGATGTGGGGGATAAAGGAGATTGAGGTAACAAAGAGGAGAATGGACGGTAGAGCTGTTGGTGGGAGTAAAATAGGGTGAAAGGATGTAGAAAAGGGGAGGGTACGTGAGTGTGACTGTGAGTGAAAATAGTAACTATGGAACCGTATTACAACAAAATTTACATGTTTAATACGCCAAACTATCTCATGTGGATGGCTTGCAGTTGTGGTGTTGGGGCGATGGTTGTTGGGGGCATGGGACGGACTCCGAGGGCTAGGGTTTTGCCCACGAAGTCCGGACGTTAAACATTTGTTCCAACGAATATTAAAATAATGAAAATTTATCCGATAGCTTTGTTTTACGTGCAAAGCATACTTTATTCAAGCGTGCTTGAGCAGGGTGCGTTCATACACTGAACAAAGTCGGCATGACAAGATATTATTGTTCATTCTCGAATAACGATTCACCCATCATAAATGAGCTCAAGTATCGTTGTGTAACGAGAGTGTTTTACGAGAGTATTTCGACATGTTTTAACGACAAATCGGCAGATGGCGCTAGTGGTATAAACTCGATTAAACCCAATTGTGCTTAACGATTTCGAATGCGCCGAAGAGGTCGCGTTAAACTTTTAAAAGTATTCGGGCACGTGATCTAAATTTGAAGATAGAATCTGCGATCTCGAAGGCCTGCTTTCCCAAAATTTCAATGACAATTGAGATCTCGCAAGCAAGCCCACCAAGGTCACACCGTGACTAGGGTATGCTGTTTTAAATGTCGTGTCCACGTCTAAGCGACATAACGTTTTTTTTGCCATAACGCACTGACTATTTTAGGTACAGACGTTTTCACACGTCATCTCCAGGTTCAAATCATTCGGCTATATCGATGAGCCCATCTGCATATACTCTGTACATGTACATGGTATATGACAGGCGCAGGCCGGGAGCAGCACCGTTATTATTATACGACGAACTCATCACAATTCAAAGCTCCTTTTTTCCCCTGTCCGCCCCACGACGATGACACCGCGGAGAGCCGTTAGCGCTGTTCAACCGTAGGCAATCAACGTTTTAATTAAACAATACGAAAAAAAAAGCGAAATCACATTTATAAAGTTGCGTCGTCCATAATGACGCAGAGTCTCTTCTCTCTGCCTATAACGACACCGAAGACCTTATATAATGTATAGTCGTGGCGTCATTTATTTTTACTTGGATAATGTTGTTGAATGGGGGTAAATTGAGCGGGGATGAAAAAAGAAAGATTGCTACTTTGTTCGAAGTTAGCGAGAATGTCATAGAGAACACATATCAGCAATTTTACATGCACTTCTAGGAGGTATAGGCAGAATAAGCGCGACTGGGAAAGAAATACAGAGTGCATTTCGTCTAGAAGCAGTTGGTTAAATCCTGAATTGTTGATAGAAGCATTGGAAAAATTTAATCGGCGACTCATATGAATTAATGTAGCGCTTCAAAAAAATATAGTTAGTTACACCTTTAGATGAAAATATTGGACTGTTATAACAGTTTTTAGACAAATTAAATGCCCACTGGTTATTAACGAATTTTTAAGACTAAGAGATCGTCTCTCAATTTTGTTCGAAAGTCGAATGTTACGTCTCTAGTAAGACATCAGCTGTGTATGAAGAACATTCTTTACCCGCTAAGTATTGACTACTTTTAAGCCCCCACCAACAGCGACAATGGAAAACCAAATGAACCAACAGCACATTATGCCATAGAGATTTAAAAAATCTGAGGGCGACTTCTAGGTCATTTGTTATGCTAAAAAATAGCAAATATTATTTGGATAATGGACTACTTACACACGGAAATTTCATCTTTTTGTAAAAGAATAGTTTTAATTAATTAATAAATTATTTGAATTTCGATACCGAATTTCTCTTTACTAATTTACTCCCAATTTTGGAGCAAAAATTGTATCGTATCGTCACCTACACCAGAATATACCAGTCTTAACCTTTTGTACAGTATATGGTTTAGGTTGCCAGGCTGTTCCATTCTTGAATCCCCTCTCTATTCCCACTCCCTTTAGTTATTTCATTTGAAAAACCCCCTCTGCAAGCCTACCCTTTCACACATGCTTACGTGCATTGAACGAAACCGAATTTCCCCCTCTCGCTGCGCTCTCCTTTAGATCGTAGGGGACTGTTTAGATTTGGGCACAATTCGTCTCCTATGTACCGTGAGCTAAGAACGGACATATTAAGTTCGCAGTTAAAATATCTACAAGCGGGGTTCGACATCAATCTGGGCTTCAACGACACGTATACGAACTACCACACTGTATTGTTAAAAACGTACTGTGTTCTAACTCTCTAGAAAAGATATAGTCAATATGTCGTCTCTGAAACGACACTTTTTTCAACCAAGAATTGAAACACGATGATGGTTAACCGTTTCAGAAATATTTCAGATTCATAGCGATTTGTTGTCAGTTTCATATAAAGCAATCGGGGTTATTAAGATATTGGGAATCGCCTATCGAATGAGCGTTTTAGGAGCAGCAACGATGACGACAATGGATATGGTTTCGACAACCGAGGCATGGAACAAGCCTGAGGATATTCCAGAGTTTTTCTGGTGATCGAATGAAATGCTTCGAAAAAGTACGACCCAACTTTCAAACGCAGCGGCTGATAAATGTTTGTGATGTTTTTGAAAATATCCCCGAAAGACTCACAGTATGATTTTCTTGCATCGCAACTAAGATATCAAGTGAAAACAAATTCGCCAAACAGCAATACGGAAGAAGACCGTTATGTTTTTTTTTTGCCAGTGCAGGGCTCAACAGTCAATACTGTATATATCGCAATAATACGTCCGTAGTAATATAAATGATAAACAGCTGAAATATCACCGTGCGACTGGATGTGACAACCGGATGGATCCTGGAACCATGCCCTGGAACCTATACACCCTCCCTGAATTCAACCGAGACAATGAATATATTTTTTGGACGATGATTCAGTTGGACTGAGAGATTGTCGTCAAGAAAAAAAAACATCAACCAATATTAAACTGTACGTATCATATCCAAGACAACGTTCGTTTTGACCATTGTTTCTCTTAAAAATTGTTTTTATATCAAGTTTTCCTGCTTTTCGTTTTCTTTTCTTGATTTTCAAATTATACGAACGACTGCAGTACGAATTTCAACGAAAACAACGTAAGAAATCAATGCTCGTTTTGTACTCTTGCCAATAGATGGCGCAATAGGCTTCAAAAAGTGTGGGTAGATCTACTAAGAATTTCACACACGTACAAACTATGCTCGTTCCAGCGACAATGCCCTAAAAGTCTTCCTATCTTTCTAGATCTTTTAGAATATTGAAGCACACACTTTCCGAAACCATTTGGCTTATTGGCTAAACAAAAGTAACACCAAAAATACATACAATTAAATAATTTATAGATCTCCAATACAATACAAATGCGTCTATATATTTTCTAATAAACGGTATGGGCAGTCGAGATTAGGTAATAATAAGTTGCAGAAAAATTAATTTCAAGCTTAACTCACATTAGCGGCGCAATTGAAAAATATCGAAGTGAAATTAGTCGACTTCACCGCGGTTTTCCAAAAGGCATTCGATCGTTAAGCGCACACACACAGCACATCCATATTATAAACACAGTCTGCATACATGTATAAATATATGCAAAATCTATAAAACCACCAACATAAAAGTAGAATTAGTAGGGCTACACTAACCGCAACGATGCCATGAAATTTATTCGGCAAAGTTTTACTGCCCCAAAAGTGTAAGTCAATTACAGAATGTTGAAAGTAGAAATATGCGCGAGTTTGCTTCGTCGCGACAACAGTGGGCTCTGGAATAAGCCCCCCGCCCCCCGCGGATATAGACCTCCATGTGCACATACAGTGAACATGTACATGTACATGTGACTCGCCCGTATATGGAAATGCATGTGTACAGCACAGGCATGTGAGCCAACTGCTCAATTGTAAACAGGGGACGCCGAGAAGACGACGGTAGATAAATTATTCGGGCGCGCATTACTGCTAATCGAGCTTTGCAAGCACAAATTCCTCTTTCGTCGTCTAATTGCTCTTTGATTTTGCATAAATAATTCAAGTCAAAAAGTTTGGCTGTACGCACATTTTAACGAACACTTGAGAGAGTGCGGGCGGCGTGGTTTTAATGTTCAGCGGGCGCAATTAAAAACAGATTTCCTCATCATTCTACAATTTTCGCCAAAAAATATCGGTGTCTACAAGTTGGCGCCAAGAAATGGGTGAAACTAATTTTTATCGACTTTTGTTATCGGCTCATCAATATATTGTGGACCGTGTGGGACATTTGGACATTTTAGATGGTCGAGGATACTGGGTCTTACTTTCCAAAAAATTGAATTTCTTAAATTTAGCTTCAGCGACAAAATCTCTCTTAATCGAAAAGTGTAGTTAGATTTAGAAATGTATTGAAATAAATCGTTTCATTTGTAACCAAAATCTGTATTCAATGAAATAATAATAATAAAAATCTGTCATTCTTGCTTATAATGCAAAATATCTTAATAAAATTTCACTCAGTGATTCTGACATAATTCTAATTTCAAAATTAATTGCTAAAACAATAGCGCACTTTTTAAAGAAAATTATCATTCCTTACATGAATAATTTGTTTAGATAACACAAAAATCTTATTTGTGAAATTTCTCTTTTCAGTTTATAAACTAATCTTGAGAACATATGTTAAAAAAACCTACCTGTTTTGTTTATCAAGTCTTAGTTTCATCTGTATTTCATCATTAAATTTAAAATAATTTTAAATACTGTGAATTTTAATATTATTTCAACACAAGTTAAATAATTAAAATAATTCACATGACAAACTCTCAGCTGTTGAGATCGGTAGCAAATACACAAACTCGTCGTGCGCGCTTTTTGTTAAATAATTTTGTTCACTCAAATTTAAATAATACTAATTTTAATATGCATTATCGAAGGTGACTATAAACGAGTAGATTGTGCTTGTTTTAAAATACTCGATTCACCATATCCTAACGCAAAATTTTATTCGCTGCAAAAATTACATTCTCTGCAAAGGGCACACGCAACCAAGGCAAGGACCCAACCATAGGTCCTTAAAAAAAGCCCGTGTACAAAATAGCAAAAAAGACGAACGGGTGATTGTTTTATCATATTGTCGTTATTCATTTGTTTATGTGGTTCTAGAAGAGTACATCTTTCATTGAGAACAACACATCGAATTAAAAAATCATAAAAGAATCATAAAAGAATTTAAAAAACAGACCTCCATCTCACATTATACGAGTAAGATAAGCACCAGAAACTGATGCCTAATCTTAATTCAGCCTACTTTGAATCCTTAAAATTAAAGTTGCTAAATATAAAATATTCAATTAAAATCATATTGCTACTCTACATACATTGACTGCGCAAAAATACTGCAATTGTGATAATGATCAATTACTTTATTTGAAACAAAGGTTGCTTTAATAACTTATCGATTGGTCACTGATATCGAAATATGGTCATTTAAATCATTTTCAAGATGTTTTACTAAATAAAATGTATCATACAAAACATATACTCTGTATGCCAATTAAAATGTTTGTGTTGCAGAACAATCAACCAAATGCAATTTATTTGAACGACCAAAGCGATTCCGACAAAAATGGTCACTATTATTTTCAGATTTCAATAGGATCCAGCCTAAAAGGATGTTCCAAGGATTCAACTACGAGGATGTTAATGCGCACAGATGTTCAACATTATAACTGCGATCGTGTTACTGTCGCTCGGCTATTTTACACGCGCGTTTTACATGTAGGACCTACCCGCGTTACATTAGGTCTCCAATGCAAACGCGTGGCTAGATATACAATGTAATTTAACAAAGTGAAGTATATTTGCGAACAACAGATTAAGGTTGAAAAATAAATAAGAATTTGGATAATTTTTAATGTATGACTAATGCTAAGTCATCAGAAATTTTCGTATTTTCAAGGAACTTTAGCCCATATTATGTTGGGTCTTAGGACTGACAGAATTGTGAGTCGGAGAATGTAACCGGATAAATCTATCTCCCAAGCCCAACCAACACAAACTTTGAAGTTTATTCAGATCGTTATCTCACACATACCAAAAAAAAATCATTAAAATCTCATATTCAAATTTTGAGGAAAAGCGTATGTCGAAAATATGATCCCCCTGGAGGTGCATGAAGTAGTAGTTTTGAGGCGAAGCTCATAAATAGAGACAAGCTGCCATAAGAATAGATCAGATAAGTACACGTATGTCAGCGATGCACTACGAAAGTGAATCTTAAAGTGCCATTTTTGCTGTCGAAGTTTCAAGACAACAGCTACACAGTTAAAGTAGATGACAATAGATAATCTACGTTGGTATAGAAACGAACTATTACATATAATGGATTATTCAAATAGCCCAACTGACATTGTACCGTTGGCGAAATCTGACTAATACCTGTAAACATAGTAACTGAAACAGTCGAAACTGTGTCATGAACCTGCTATATATGTTCGTCTTCTAGCCTTTTCTATTTCACTAGCCCGAAGACATTTACTGATGAGACGATGCTCTAGAACGTAAACGCAGATTCTGATGCAAAATGCCCGATACGAGTCCGGTCCGAGCTGTTTGCTTACCTAAAATATGCCTGAGTCGATGGTTATCAAGATGAATGACTCGCTTTCTCTCGGTGTAAGTCATCATGCGACCAACTAAATTTGACAAATATGCGTCTCCTGGGAACCACTATATTATTAAATGCTTTAAGACATATTGTTTGCTAATGCATGCATAGGGAGGACGAAGTTGATGCATGTTCATTATTGAAAAAATATAAGCCATTCTTATAAATATTTGAGTTATCCATATTATAGCTATGTTTACTTTGTATTCCGTAACAAAAATGCATTTACTTACTACAACTACATTTATTGACGTTAGGGCTGTTCGACCTATTTTATGTTGCAAATTCTAGAAATAATTACAAACTCAATGACCTTAGTAAAGCTGCCAAACATTTAACATTTGCTAAATGCAGAAATAGCTTCTGAAATATAAATTATTTATCGATTCTAGTTTTACTATTTGCTACAGTTACCAACAATGTTATTTTACTACTGCAATTTCAATAATCCAGATAACTTAAAACAGATACAGCATGAATCCTGCACTGCATTTATCTTGTGTAATTAATTTCCTTAAAGGAACAGCACAATCTATCCTAGCAGTAATAAGATAATAACAAGGAAACATTGGTGGGTGTTGAAATTTCGAATTGCTCGGCAAGATTGTATCGTTGGTATTGCTAAATACAACCAGAGAGATGACGTGTCAATATTGGTTTAACCTTCAGAGATCCGATCAAGTGTATTGAAGCTGGGAATCCCACGCACTTTACTTGATTCCAATTGGTGACCCATGCCAATTATTCCGCGTACGCTTGGATGCGTTTAGGCGAGTGATTTCGTGCTTTATTCTAATTGGCTCTCTCTGTGGGAGCTTCTCCATCGGGTGTGCTCTTCACGATCACCCCGGTTAGGGCCGGTGAAAAACAACATTTCCGCATTCTACCAGGGTATACTCATCTAAATGTCAAGTCAAATTTTACTTTTCCTGGAAAAGAATAGCAAAAAATAGATATATATCATTTTAATCTCTTTCTAAATTTGGACTGACGATCAATTTGAAACTAATAAAGAAGTAAGGTTGGTATGCTGACGCCACCATGATGCGCAACGTGCGTGGGACGATGGAACCACATATATTTGAACAAATTTCGTTTTTGAAAAGCAATCCAACGCCATGCTTGTGAAGAACAGATAATGCATTCAACCAGTTCAACGACAGGAGCCATACATGAGAGCTACGTCGGATACAGAGTTACATTAGTAACGCAACCTCACGTAAAATGAATTCACATGTCAAAAAAAAGATAACCAAAAATAAATATAATAAAATTGACATATATTTTTCTTCGAACTGAAGTCTCCAATATCACTAAGAATTTCTAATTACAACAACAAATTGTCTTTTGGGATCAGCAAAGCTATTGACCAGTTCATGAATTTTCAAAATTATCAATTAATTTTCATAATCACATAAATTTATGTATTTGCGATTTCACACTAAAACAATTGAAATATTGAATAATTTCAAAGGAGCTTCATTTTCATTGTTCAAAAAATAAATATACTCGGTAGTCTAGGCTGTAGTCAGCCCACCTAACTATTTTAAGTAAAAACTGATTATCTCATTGAAAGGTGTTTCAGTGAGCAGTCGTGGATTTCAAGAATAGAAAGGTGAGTTGGCCACGTTGACCGGCCCTGTCTTACACAGACACGGTCTCTTAACAGACAAGAGCCGTTTATCGACATTTCCCATCTGGAACGTATAGCTAGGGTCATCACCTAAACGCGGTTTAAAGTCCAAAAAAAGTCGCTTATAGTTTGCTCGTTAAACGCGACTTCGCCGTGATGGACATTTAAGCAATTGACTTTTGACAAACATTGAATGAATCGTCATTTAGGATTGTCAAAAACACGTATTTATGTTATTGGACAGACCACTAGCGGAAATCGTACTCCAACGAAAAAAATCCGCAGCTTTAAATCTAAAGTTGCCGTTTAATCTGAGTATTAAGAAAGACTTGTTTGTACGTCTGAATGATATTAATCGAGAAAGGGTGAATTCAGGACAGCACGAACACGAGTGGTGGACTCGTCTTTTTATAATAATATTTTACTACTATTTTTATTTGAACTGATAATTGCGAAACTCTATATTTTTTGCAATTACCAGTTCAAATTAAAATAATAGTAAAATCCTATATCATAAAACTAAGAAACTGATTTTCATGTCCAGATACTAACTCACGAACGGCTCAATGAATTTGCATAAAAATTAACATACAGATATTAAACCATCATAATTCGCCAGCGACGGAATATCAGATCTCAATTTTCAATATATCATATTAAAATAACCCTTACCAAATTCTGGATAATCTCCCTTTCGCTTCAACATCAAAAGCATGACGTCGTCGATTTCACGAGACAACCAAGTAAACCAGATAACAGTTCCAACCAAGCAAACCAGATAACAGTTCCAACCAAGCAAACCAGATAACAGTTCCAACCAAGCACATATTTTCAATATAAAAATAAAATAACAATATTAAAAAACATAAAATAATCAAATAAATATTTTAAAACTTCACATTTACCGTTTGCGTTTATCGTGTGTTATCGTGTAAACGTATAATAGCCGGTAAATTTAAACAATTAATTTTTAATTTCATTGGTGGTTACTGAAACCCCAGGCAAAGCCGGGCAACATTCTTGTATTACTATAAAAAGACGAGTCCGCCACTCGTGTTTGTCTCTTTCATTCGGCGCTATCCCGAATTCACCCTTTCTCGTTTAATCAGAGTTCTGCACTAAGCTATGCACTCTGCACTAAACACATAAAATACATATTGGTGATTCGCAAATACGAGTGCAGCTGTATTTAGGTTTGACAGTTTCTGTTCGAAATACGACTAATGCAGCTATTCATAAACTATGTAAACGTATGTTGTCATAATTTGACCGAGAAATGTCTCGCATAAAACCGAACAATAAATAATGACTTTCAGAATCTGAATTTTGGATTCCATAGATAACGTAAACGCGAACGTAAATAAACTGGCACGGATTTGAAACGAATTGAGTCCAGTCCCGTCGACAATAATCATCAAATTGAAGAGGTGTAGTGTTAGGTTTCATGACACTGCACAGAGTGGCAGGAACCCATTGTCATTTCCATTCCATTGCCAACCCCATTAACATTGGGGCCCCTCCGCGCATTTTCTCGCTTTCCTCGAGATCACGTCTGCAGAGCGGGTTTCACGTCCGTGTTTCGAACAAAGTGAAATAGCATCCACGACAAAAGGCCATGCAGGAGATTCGACAATGCTCATTGACATGTGGCGCTACCTACTTGTGCGCAACAAAATCGCTCCTTAAGAATAGCTCAGGCGTTGCCAGCGTTCACTTACAACGTTAACAAAGTCGTACCTCTTACCTCGAACCGCTTGTTTGCTCATATTTCTAAACAAAAAATTAATTACAAACACAAATATTTTTACATTTTCATCAGACCATAAAACGTTGTTACTATATTGGTATACATGATACATAAATGACATTGTCAAGATACATTTAGTAAGTACGCTGTTGCACGCAAATTTTCAGGATTAATTCAAAGTCGAGGTATACGATTTCATAAATCTGTTGATTGTTTAATGCTTAGATTGCTACAATTGCTTTGCAATTATTTTAGTGACATTAATTTTGGTTATCTGATCCGGACATCCCAAATTAACGTAATGGTGCTCACATATATATATATTCACTACAAAGTCAACTCTTAATTGGTAATGATACACCGAATTTGTAGTGGTGCGATCAATTTATCAGCATAGCTTTAATGTTTGCCCTCCGAGTCGTCTCCTGGGCAACATCAACCAAGCTGCCATCTCCAGGACACGTAAACACCAAATAGCATAATACTTTGAGGGGATTTACGAGTAAGAGATCAGGAAAATTATTTTATCACCAGGTAAGATTGACCTTCGGAATACAGTATCGCATTGAAAGATACTTTCGTTGTACAGTATGGGACTTCACTCAAGTCAAGACTTAGCCAGGCCAGTCTTTGATAAGGCATATACTCTGTATTACCTTCGCTTCTGCAGAAAGTCTCCACAGAGACTCGGTCTCGTTACATGAATATAGGTGTCTTGTCATGATGGTGTTGCCTTGCCAAATGAAGATCAAAATGTACGCACAAATGGCAAGTGAAAAAATCGAGAGATGAGGTTGATTGAATTGTCTTTCCATTTTCTTGTAGTGTATATCCATGTTACGAGTGTGTCTACAAATCAATAGATTGTGAGCTCGAGCCCAAATCGTTTGAACAATCGAACAAATATGAATGAGAGTGACAGGGGGCTTTGAGGATTACCCTAAGATAGGTAATCTTCCGATTATGGGTTACCTTATTTCAAATAACATTTAAAGGTAGCGTTAAATAGTTGGCATTCCATGAAGTGAAAAAAATACACTTCATATTTGCCCATTGAATTCCAAGATGCCCGTAAATCTACATTATAATCCTGAATGCCCCCTATTTAATTTTTCCTTTAAGATGTCTGTTCGAGCGTTTACTTAACGAAATTGAATAAAATTTGAGCTGTAGATAGTTTCGAAAATTTGTAGTCGAGTGCAAGTTACTTCAGATCATGATTTTCCGTACTTCTTGAGAAAGCAGCCGTAGCGGTTTTAAGCATTGCCATCGATACGCCGGAAAATTCAAATATGGCGTCTCCACCATCCCGTTAATTCTTCTCGGTCATGAACCGATGGATCCCGACAAAACCACATGAGCTTCTAAACGGGAAGATGACGATAGCGATGGGGAAGTTGACGAGAACGGGGAGGAGGATGAATGAGGAGGGGTTAAGGACGGCCTAATGCCTTTCTGAGCTTCTGCAGGCTATAAGTGTGGCTAGGTCACATTTTCGTGGTTGACCTGGTTGTGGCCCTGGCGCCTATGCCATTTACACGCGCGCTCTGACATTGTATGTGAGTGTGTGCTAAAGCAGGCGCTCGCCTCCCCCTCCCTCCTCACACTACCATATCGCCTATACAACGGAAAATTAGCATAGCCGTGATGGGCTCGCATTAGCGTCTTAATAAAGTTGTCAAATTCTTAATACACCTCCCGCCGCTGAAGACCGGCATGACACTTTTAATAGATGGGTCGGATTAACTTCGCGAATTAAGGGCCTAATATCTCAAATCGAATCCTGCATACCGCTCGCCTTATCCCCCCCCACCAGCACCACCACCGAATATACGTAAAAGCTCGCAGTCAAAGTGATAGACGGGAAAAAAATTGACGCATTTGCATATGAATGTGGACGACCGAGTCATCGCGAGACGACGAAGCGTGGAATGCTGAATATAAAGGTTGCGTCTCAATGTTCAATTTCGAAACCCAGAAAAATACTTAACGTCATCATGGACATGATCTATACACGGCAAAAGATTCTCGATAAAATATAATCAAATTATAGTTGAACTCGCGATCTAAGAAACAATCACGAACGCCGAGGTGACGCTCATGTCTTTGTTTGGCAGGTGACGGCGGGTTGGAATTGTGACTCTCAACGCACCACTAGGTGCGCTGGGAACGCTAAATGGTCGCTGACTAAACTTAAAAGTGTCGACGTAGCACTATTCGCATATCACATCGGTAACAACAATTAACCATTTGATTCTCTAAAACACCACCAGAGGATACCAAGTACTATCATGAACAGATACTATAGCTTCTGTAAAAAATTATCATGATATAAACCAAGTTAAAATCCGAATAATAGCGAGGCTCAAAGAAAACCTTTTGTGATGTTTTATCATTAGTCACACATATATGACTATATCGATTAGCATTATTATTGTCAACTAGAAGGTTACCCGGCCTCGCCTGGGTCATCAACAAAATAAAAAATAATTAATTGTATAACACGCGATAAACGCAAACGATAAAAGTAAATGTAAAATAATCGTTAAATAAACATTTACATGTGATTTGTTTCCTTTATCTTTTAGTAATATCTAGTTTTCATTTTTTGTGTTTCTTGTTATTTTCTTTCATTTTTGAAGTTATCATTTGTAATTTTCTTTCCAGTGAGAAACATATTTGAAAAATTCGAATTTTCACGTGCTATAACGTCATCAACCACGCTCCTCGTCAGTTGAATTCGAGAATGGTGTGTTATTATTACCCACGTCCAAAGCAAATTAAATAAGTTAAATAGTAAAATAGGGCTGGCAAGTGGAAGAGAGAGAGATGTGAAACTTTAAAACAAAGGGTAGATCGTCTCCCCTACGCAATTGACCATTGAGCCGATCACTAGACTACTAGACCTGTGACAACTGCTCTATTTCCACTTTTTGTGGCTCTGCTGTTAGTTCCAAATTGTGGGCTTACATCCTCTGTAGATCCCGTGACCGCATGCATGGAGTGCATATTCTACACGAGTCTTTTAAGGCTAAGAAAACATAAAATTTCCATGGCATATTAAACTGAGGTTTCACTGCAGTAGTCTGCGGGTTCACCGATTGACAAACGTTAAACAATCGTCAATTTTTTAACATAACTTTTGAAAAACATGACACCTTTAAAACTACAACTTTTTCTGAATTCTATTAAAAAGGTTTAAAATTAATAAATCAAAATCAAGGAAATTGTAACGGTTATACCCAGGTCTCAGGTGGTCAACCACACTCGTATATATATATATATATATATATATGAGTGTGTGTTATAATTCTTATCCCTCTTCTTCTGGCCTTCGACGTGTCATAGTATTTGCCATTTGAAAAACGAGCAGATTGGACAGTTAGGGGATCGGAGCAGGGGTTGTAGGGGTGGGGTGATGGGTGGTGTCTTGAAGGAATAAGCCAGAAAAGAGGAGATGGGGTGACGCTGGAGGAAAAGCAAGTGCTCTTCTGCGCTTTTATTCCTTTTTTCCCCTTACACAAGCAAAATCCGTTCTTATTCTTAATCTTCTCTCTCGCTCTCTCTTCCGCCAAGTGAAAGACTGAGAGAAAACTCAAAGTAGAGTTATCGATTTTTATTCGAACGCAAAAATAAAGCTATTGTCTTAGGAAGCACTAGCGTAATGCATTTCCCCTCCCCCATTCCTGCCATTCACTTTTTATACCACGATTCCCTATCTTCCTGAGCTCGACGCCTACTGTAAACGGTCTACTTTATCAATTTGATGGCAGTTGTGTTACGTAAACACGGTACATATACACCCGAAAGATAAGGTCAGTGGACGCTGACGCCTTTAATCGTGAATGTTTCATAACGTCATAATCGGACACAATAACTGTGATGCACTGAATCAATATACACACTCGACGTTCACATATCTGAGTTACATTTCTGCATCTCGGGGTCTCAGAAAGACGTACTGTAACCTCTTCCTCAAACTACCCCGTTCCACCAGTTTCAAACACTCCGACCAATTTATTAGCTAATCTATCTCTGTTTCCTCGTTAAACCTTTTCCCAAAACAGAACGCAAATAAATTTATACCTGAAATTCCAATGGCGGATACCAATTATATGATGTTTCCGATGAACTTGTATCGAGTCAGCAACTGGTTAAACATGAATGGAGATCACGCACGAAATATGTCACTTACGAAAGCAGTAAAGAACGAAAATAAATTCACCTTTGTCGAAATGCAGAAGTATTCCACGCTAAAGAGGCTTATTGTTACTAACTTTATATAGCGTACCTTGCTTAACCTAATCTAACTAAACTTAATCATATTTTTACTCGTTAAATTAACACACAGGAAGTTTAGCGGCGCCGCTTTTACATTACATATTTTGGAGGAGGGAGTCACAAAACAGAACGGGACAACCACTTTACTAATCGTTGACTGTTACCGTAGTTGACATTTACCATACATGGCCCGAATCCCTAAAAACAAAACAATTCCATATTTGATGACCTACAGATATTTTTTATTTCACATCACTTTAATTTTCGTGGCGCAGTTGGTTTATGACGGACTGCGGTTCGGCGGTCCCGGGTTCGATTCCCGGCGCGGCTTTGGCTCAGGGTACTGGTGAAAATGTGCCTCTCACATAGTGCCTATGCACCGAGAGGGGTACAGAATCTTCCTGTTGTGACCCGTCACTTCAGTGAATTAAAACAAAAAAACAAAAAAAAAACTACAGGCATATATTAAATACTCTTGAAATTTAATATATTAATTACTTTCGAAATTTAATACACGTATATATTCAATAATATTTTTAATTACTCAGCAGTTACGCAAATTTCTTTGTGCTGCCATGCATGTGCTTGAACAACGGACTACGATAAAGCTCCTCCCGAACTCGGCTTCATGTATGGCATTGTTGCTATCCAATTTAACAACAATCGGGCTGACTATAACTTTCTTCGCCATTTGTATGACTGCTCTCACAACAAGAACGTCCATTTAAATGTGTGCATAGATACCTTTTACCTGTTTATTTAGTTAACCAGAAAAATAGATAACCACAAACAATTCATGTATGCAATGAATTTTATGTCCTCTAAGCAGTATTTTAAAAACTTTTTAAAATAAAATTTACGAGTATATTGAACTTTACTAATTCCTCTTTAAAGAATGTTTAGTTATTATTCGCAACGACACCGATTCAAACTTATATCTTCGTACTTTAAGGCTAGTAAGATAATTGTTATTGCGTATCTGGAATGATAATCTAATTTTAGAAAAAAGTCAGTAGAGTGATGTGATGATTCGAATGTATTGCTTTTCTGTGGGTTTGCATTATTGTCACCAGCGTCTTCGTCACAGAGCTCACTTGTCACATTCTTCCTTAAATGCCCAATGGGCAAACCTTTTCACAACTCTTCTATCCATCGGCAGACAAGCTAACACGGGTCCAGCGGGAATAATAACACATCGCTTTAATCTAAAGTTCAGTTGTTAAGACATGTATGAAGACTTAGATGTGTTCTATCGCAAATTCTGTTAATTACATTTAGACATGACGATATACAGTACACCCTTGCTAGCTGTCTTGTTAATAAATATCGTATCACATAATGAAACACCTCTAGTGCTTCTTATAGGAATTATGAATTCTGAAAATCGGTGCACAGAGGATCTGGTAGCTTTTTCATTTGGTCACCGGTTCTGCGTAATCGTAAAAAAATGTTCCACGAGATGGGTTTCAGCCTTATATACGGTTATACGCCCGGGAAAGCACTTAGTATGCTCAAACAAAAGTCGGTCGTCAAATCTGCAGAAAATTTTCATTGGCTTCCGCTTGCACGATTCGCTATTATGGTAATCGCAATTTCATGCAACGTATACTGTGCATTGTGAGCTTTCATTGATATGTCATACCTTGCGGGCAATTTCTCGTTGTCGGAAAATAACCCAAACCACATGAGAACAAGAATACCACGCGAAAAAGGTTCTCATATATGAACGAAGCTAAACATGTTTTCAGAAGAACGTACCGGATCCATAGAACCTTTAACATAGATTATTAAACGCTTTTGTTAACATTTTATTGACTCTTCCTAATAACCATTCCTTAAAACATTTTAATGAAACATTTCATGCGTCATCAAGAGAAGAATTATGGAAAATTTGTGGTCGAACATCGACAATTTGATTGGATAATTGGAGTTTAAAGATGCATCGCCGCTCTAGCTTACGCTGGTATTTTCTATCGACCATAACTATTGCCTGCTAAAAAAACATACAACATCTGGTTTCAAATGTCGCAGCTAGAGGCGCTTTAAAAAATGTAACTCGGTTGCCCAAATGTTTCACTGAAAGACTCAAGAGAACACCACAAGATTTGTGCAAATGGTCAATAACGTCCGGTGATCTGCAAAAATAAATCACACGTTCAGTGTCAACATGCAGTTATGCATGACAGTTTCACATTTCCCTAACCAAAGGTGTGCTTCCACTTCCCAAAGTGAGAAGAAACCACTTCCTTTTAGTGAAATAGCCCAGATTATGTGGTGACACCACTTTCAGGCATCGATCACCGAAATTATACGAGTAGATATAGAAAATTAACACAGTTCAGGATATATCATAAATTAAAAAATACAAGAACAAACAGATATTAAAAATATTATAGAATATACTTGAATACTTTTATAACATGTCTGTTTGCCCTGTTATTCAAATATATGTCACGACTACTCGTACAAAATCATTTTCAAATTTTTGGAACACATTTACTCGATAATACATCGCATGCGCATAAACGTCAGCACATTACCGAATAGTTTGAATTTAAAATTTCAAATAATTTCACCATTGGAATCATTGATGTTCCTGCACGGATACAGGCTGAGGAGGTTGACAAAGTAATGGCATAATTTAGTGCTAATTATTGAGGAGAATGCAGTATTGAGTCGCCGAATCAAGTAAAAGGTAGTTGTTAAACAATGCCTTTCTCAACTGAAAACTGAACGAGGAAAACAGGATTCGGGACGAGAGTAGGCTTACATTTGGTTGTTTTTCAGTTGAAAAACGACTTGGCGGTTTTTCAAAACGATCGCGTTTCTCATCAACGAATATCTGGCGGAGAAAAACAACAACAACTTTTTTATTCGTACTTCAATGTCTTCTTTTCCCCGTTTTCCACCGACCCGTCCCACTCCTCCCCCATTCACCCCCAATCCAACCAACCCGCAACTGGCGAACGTGATCCCTGCCTCGCGCAATTCGTCCACAAACGATGCAGTGAAGCTAAAAACTAATGTCCCGCAACGTGAGCTGGAACTTCGGACTCCCTATAGATTTCAGTCAACGAGTAAATGCAGAGTGCAACATGGTGTTTATACAAATATAGAGTATATATACACATATGATGCGCTTGGGAAGTATTGTCGCAATTCGCTCCATAGATGTCCGAAAAGAAAACTATTAAACAAATAAATGCTTTAGTAAATTCCCTATCGGTCCAACCCTAATGTTTCATCAACCCTCTCTTCAAAAAATAAATAAATAAATTAAATAAATAGAGTAACGTTCAAATAAATGAAAAATAAAGTGATGATATAATAATTTATAATTTAAAAATATAATTTTGATTAATTTTGGTTTTTAGTTATGGTAATCTTTTAAATATTTTTTTTATTGAAAATATTATTCTGAAAAATAAAAATGTGTGTAGTTGGACTTGTGGTTCGTTTTCATGTTATATCGACAGCGTCATGTATATGATGTGGAGACGACATATTTTATTTTTCATGCGAATGGTTGATATTTAAGAAATTGTAACAGGCTAATTTATTGAGAAATACTGAAAATCGAGATCAGAATTCTCTTAGCCAGACAACAAATGTGAGGAATTATCTGAAGGTATAATTTCAATAAGTTTCGTTAAGCCATTCGTAAGTTATGCCCCTTGTTTAACTTGTGCTTTATAATATTGTATATAATTACAATTACAATATGTACCCACAAGCAGCCCCGGATGACGGGGGTCGAACGACCACTTAAATAAGAAGACTTTCACTGCTATGACGGGAACAGCCGAGCGAACCGGTCAATTTCTCTAGAACAAAATAAAAATTGAAAGTTCACGAGCAAATAAAACACACAAAACAAAAAAGGCTTATTAAAGGATCGCGAAAAACACTCAAAATAAAATAAAAATATAAAATGTTGTTCAATACATAAAATAAAAATTAAATAATAGCAAAATATGGGCATTTATTTTTGGATTTCTTTATATTCCTTTAGAATTCTACAGAATTCTGTAAACGTCACCATTCAGGTCAATGTCTTCGCTGTCAGATTGCAACCGTGCGTCATGCAACCGTTGCATCTGTCGAGTTGCGCATTGTTTGCAACAGAAACGAGCAACCGCACCGACAACACCACCAGATTCTTTTTTATTTGGTCGTACTTTTCGTTTATACGAGAAGGAAAGAAAATATGAAGTGACTTGTCTTTTTTTTGGCAACGAGATAATGTAATCTTTCTGCTACACTTTCTTTTTATGGTTCTTTGCATTCGAATTTGGAACTGCGTCCAATATTGGGAATCCACGTTACAAAATAAAATTTGTGCGGAGCACTTGCAAATAAAAAATACACCGTGTGTTTGACATATTTTTTCCTTTTTTGGTAATTTGTTAGAAGTTCATAATTATGATACAATTATGGTGCCACTAAGCACAAGTTAAGTTAGCATCATGCTTTTACCCCAATAACCTGCCATCAGAATACGCGTATTTTATATTTTTCTTCCTGTCAGCTCCGATGGACACATTTTCACTAGTACCCAGGGATCAAGATTCTGCCTTCGGAAAAACAAAGTAGGATACCGAATCCATGTCGATCACATCACAAGTCTATTTTAATTCCAATTGACCTATGGCAATTCGCACGCATTGACTTAAATTGAATTGGAACGAAAAAATAGCAGTGACCATTCATCGTTATATATTTCGTCTTTTTTTAGTACCCGGCATGTATTCGAACCCACAACATGTTGTGTCATTCGCAAGAAACTATATAATACTAGCATACTTTTTTGTTCAATAATTTATGCGAGAGACAAAGATTTTTGATTTAACATGTTTCGTAAAAGTAACATTTGAACTTGCCCTAAGGAAATGCCTTTGGGTTCCTTTTTAAGTCATTCTCCTTTCAAAATACTTTTATTTGCTTCGTTTGCTGCAAACTACATACACGACTAACAAATTGCAAGTATGGTGGTGTGTTTGTAGACAGGCACGAAAGCGTAACAAAGTAAACCATCCAAGCAATTCAAAGAGTCGTTGGTAAAACCACAGAACATAAGTGAAAAGCCTCGGAACAAATTTCAAAAGCGGAAAGAAAATGAAGTAACTTAACCTGCGAAAAGTTAAAAGCAAGTTCTTTATATTGCAAGTCGCTATTTTGCTGTGTGGAGAAATGCGCATGTACTGCATGCGTGAACATTTTTTCAAATTTCATTGCCTAGCCTCTAGAAAATAACTGTGACGTTAAATCTAAGTCATGAAAATATTTATAAAATTGAATGTCCAAGGTTGCCTTTGATTAAACTTGAATGCCATTGGTTGACATTTTTATTTCACAATTCAACTATTCTGTCGCACCATTCCGTCATTCTATCTGTATTAACAATGCTATAAATTTAAGACATGAAAAATTATGCTTTACAAAATATTTGGTTATTTTTCAATATTGCTATAAGGAAATGGACATTTTAGACATTTAAATGAAATACGAATTTTTTATGCATTTAAATTTTTAAATTACTTATTTTCGATTTTAAAAAGTATATGATAGAGATACATTTTTATTAACCCGTGTAACACGAAATAGCGCCTATTCTGAACACAGAAAATTGGAAAGCCAAATTGAGTTGAAACAGTGAAGGATTACTACATATACATCTTACACTAAAATAGAAATCCTCTTTTATTAACTAATTTTATTTAATTTTTTTATTTCTCTTTCAATGTAAAGTTTTCATAATGGAAGTGTCGGTACTAGCAAAACTAGAACTTTATGTGTTTGTGTGTCGAATAGATGTAAGCCATAGATTGCCAAGGCGATTGGAATCTATTCCTTTCATCTCCTTCCCTGCACCTGACCAATGAGAGCG
>JAQGBY010001615.1:0-28100 GCA_034698785.1 Mycogona germanica | reverse complement strand
CAAAATTACCAGGTCGCCTCCTGGGGGGGCTTTGAGCGGTTAAATCAAGCGGTATGCCCCTTAACAAATAATAATAATAGAAAGCCAAAATTCTTTGTGAGGTTGTGCTCTGCGGTGCGGCGGTGGCAACCGGCGCAGAGCGTTACTAGTTCTCGTGCAAGATCGCAACGCCATCTTGCGAGCAATCGGACGATATCAACGTTTAAGGTGTGCGCCTCAAAGGCACAACAACGTAAAAAAATGCGCCATAAGGACGCCATATTTGTTGTTGATGAGTCTCAAGGACTTCTGAAATCGTTTGCGCAGCTTTGGTCGTGCGATATGACAGCTCGTTTCAGAACAGGCCATTGTAATTTTAATGGAAACACGCCAATCGCCACCAGAGGGTGTGAGTATATGATAAGCCAAAAAAATCATGGCGATTGTCAATTTGTTGAATGGATGCGAGAGGACGCCGCCATCTAAATTTTCGGCCTATATGCACAGAAAACCAGTCTATCTTTAACGCCTAAACACCCGGTTACAGTAATCATGTTGCAGTGCGTTGGGCTTTACGTCATACAAGACCCCAAATGATGACAACCCTGCTACCTTTGTGAGAGAGGGCAAAACGTGTTTGATCCTGCATCATTTGGCCAGAGAGAAAATGCCGCCAAAAGAGAGATAGGTAGAGAGGGGCAAGAGAGGACCGGACGTAGTTGTTTCCTCGCCCTTCGCGTGCATCATGCTCAGCCAATCTCTTAGGTGTGTTTTGTCGTCGCAATTAAAAAACGGCCGCTTAATTATCTCGCTCGCTACGTCCCACTTTTGGACACCATAGAAACAGAAACGCTCGCTTATAACAAGATAGCGAATGCAACAACAAAAACAAATCATAACAAAAAATGGCCGCCGTTGCACCACAGGCGCAGCAGTCCGACATACGGATTTCGATCTGCCTGTGCATATATTTTTATTTCTTCTGCGGAGCCTGATGTGGACCCTGTGGCCATCTACAAGTTGACCAATTCCGTCCTACTAATGGTCCACCATTTGTAGACCGAGGCG
The DNA here is from genome assembly GCA_034698785.1 of Mycogona germanica. Lineage (NCBI taxonomy): Eukaryota > Metazoa > Arthropoda > Diplopoda > Chordeumatida > Chordeumatidae > Mycogona > Mycogona germanica. The sequence goes on along the minus strand of JAQGBY010001615.1, from coordinate 27,053 downwards.
TTGAGTAGTGACAGATATCTGGTCCAATTATTCGCACTCTAGATCTTCAACTCGTTTACAGACGTCCAACTCGTTCTTTTATCAACTGTCCAGCTACGTGTGAACTGTGGACATGTGCATACAGGTGTATAAGTAGTTTTGGTGAGATCAGATAGCTAGAAGGAACCCTTGAGGTCCTTGTGCAGTGATCAGTTTTACATTGATTTGCACTTCACTAGTTAGCTACACTTAAGTGTCTACAGCTCAAAACAATTTTTTGAAATTTGATTGTAAGTGTTATTAATGATTCAAGACAAGCAGTTTGAAATTAGAAGATGGGATACTACACTGTAGATGTTGCTGTTGCCTAATGGCTTCCACCTAAAATCATTGGTCAAAAAGGGTCCCTCATGTTGCTGTGCAATTTTCCATTCTGAATTCGTTTTTAATTATTCTTGTAACTCATTCGATCATTCTGGTGAATATATATATATATATATATCACATTGGTTACATTTAAAATTTGTGTTAATATCTGGAAATCGAGTTTTTCAAAGACTCATGCATGTACTCTGTATTCGAAAGGTTTGCCTTAACATCATAAAGGTTGCAATTCAAAATGCTCCAAGGATTTTGACAAGTGTTATCAGGCTTAAATGAGTGAAAAACACCACCTTAAGGATTAAAAAGTTACTTTATACAGCGTAAGGCTAACCAAGGACGTATGTGATATGCTGTGCTCAATCTGGTGCTAGCCGATAGAATATCATGGAAACTGTTAATGTTACTGTCGCATTCGGTGAGTTTGCATCAATTTTTGCGCAGAAAGTATATCTGCTGGGCAGAAAGAAAAACTGTCGTGTATGGATACGACATTCGTGGTCGACTGGTCGCCTGGCGAGTGTCCTGCAGCAATCCGAATATTTTATTCAACCGGCAAGAAATGTGGGCAATAAAAAATCTTTCGCTTCCACTCACTCGTTAGGACTACGGGTTCGTCAGTTGCGTACAATAATGAAGCAGATAAAAGTTTTTCATGCTCAAATATATATCTATACAACTTGCGTGTCGCCATTTTTTTCTTTTCTTTTTTGTTGTCATTTTTTTATGCGACCGCTGCTGCAGATTCTTCCTTCATGCATTGGCGCGCGCAAAACCAAATTGTTTGTTATCGCCGTGCTCATTAAATTTTGGCGCCGGGCACTTTGTCCAGCTCTCAAAGACGTGATGCCAGAGTGTGGTCATATAAAGTTCTGTCTCGTTGACACCCCCTCCCCTCCACAACCATCAGCCTCCAGCTTCCATCCTTTGCTTTTTCCTCCGTTAATGAAGTTGCGTTAGATTTTTACGGTGTCGACGTTCTTAATCTTGGTTCTCCAACAATTTAAACAATCGGCGATCGAAGCCCGTGGGCAGGTGTAGGCCATGTTGGTTTTAGTGCCCTGCTCTTTCTCTCTCTCTAGCAAACGAATAAAAATTGAACGTGTTATTTGGCCACCAGTTACCGGTTTAGCACAAAAAGAAAGCATTCACTGCAAGTGTTCATCAAAAGAAAAAACATCCACTGCAACACTGTATTTAGAAAAGTTTGCGGATTTTGAGTCGGCTAAAGAATCCGCCTATCAATTTTTTTTTTACTTTTTTCAAACTGTTTTGCGATTACGTAAATGCGGAATGGACACGAAATAAAATTAGTTTAATTCTACAATATGTTGTAAACATTGCAAAGTTAAAGTGATGTAATTTTTTTTAAATTTTAATGGATAAAAAAGATCTTTTCCTGTTGAAGGAAAATGCGATTCCTTACGAATTTCGGTTTAGGTGCCGGTGGACCTCCTGCTAGTCTGGCTTCATTGCGATTTTCCTCTGCAAATAGTTGTAACAAAGAGTATAATTTCAAAGATGGTTGTGAAATATAGAACTACCGTGTTGGAATTTTTTTCTTTGATTGTTTTATTTGTCAATCGTTTGCAAATTTCTTGCTCGACTAATTTCTATTTAGCTACCTCGATGGTCCTCAAACATAAATTGCACACTAGAATGTGTTACGTCACCGAGGAAGTAGCTCGGCCTCCGCGATAGTGGGTTTCGCAGCCACACGGGATACGAGCATTTTAGTTGTTACTGTCGTTCCGAAGTCTTTGCCACCACCAACCACCCCATTATATCCTGAAGGATCAATTACATAGGCGAGTTGTCTATTTTTTTCTGCTACTGTCAGTTTATTTTACCTGCGCGCGTCTATCTGCAATCTGTCAACTCCACGATGAGGGTAGACGTGCACAAAAAAAGATTGCCTGATCGGGTTTCTTTTTTCGGTTTTTATTTACAACCGTCGACCTCATCTATGTTTTCAAATCTCCAAATTGTTCTGCTCTCCACCTCCCTCCTTCCTCAAGTTGACTTTCGTTACACTGGGCCAACTTCATTATTTTGCTTTGTCTTGTCAAAAAATTGATTTGGCCGAAAATTCTTTTCGAATCTGGCAGAAAACAGAAATATCATTGCAGTTTTCAAAATATAGCTTTGCTAAACGAGACGTCTTACATTGAAGCGTTGGTGAAAAATAATCATGTCTAACGTAATAATTTTGCTAATTTTTATAGACTTCTGCTTTTTGAGGTTTTTTTTTTAAAAAGTTGTTAGAACTTAGAAGATGTATACATTTGTATACCTTTCATATGTCATGTTCCCACATAACACATGAAAGGTATACACCATCTGCAAGACAAAATCACACAGCAAGGTTCACACATAAGGGTAAAATTACTTAAAGAAAAATGTTAGGATGAGACGCCATTTGGAAACGCCTTAATTTTCAGTCACTTATCTGAAAAACAGGAAACATACTTTAAAAAAAATGATTAGAAGACGAAGACGCTGTTGTTCTGTCGAGTACGTTCTTGCTTTGTCGTCATCGCCTGTACAGCTGGCTCTGGACAATAAAAAGTCGAACTTTTATCTTTGAATCTCGCTTTATTAGCCTTTAGCTTGAGTCGCGTATCGATAGGCTTAGCAATTTCGGTGATCTTTCCACCATCTTGGTTCATCCTTGGGAGATCTACTGCGCCATTGGGGTGTTCTACCCTCGGATTTCATCATTAGAAACTAGGGCTGACCTGTGCTATTGTCTTACGCCTTTTTTGCAAGTGCGTTGTTCTCAATTGAAACACGATAAACCCGTCATTTCTGCGAAGGATGTGATCAGTCTAGTCACGTCATTGATGCTGCATGGAATGCGTGTAGTTGTCAAATACGAATGTTGTTCTGTATCTGCGGTATATTTTTTTGTCCCCCACGCGAAAGATGATGGAGCTCTGTGATTACAATCAATGACAGGCGCGTGTGTTTGATACGGGCTCCATAGATCTTTTCTTTCGACGGGGACATTCCAAAACCTCGACCGGTTTCTGCTACCCGGAAAAATACGTCTGTAGCAACGAAATGATCCGGATTAAAAATGAGATTTCAGTATTTGGTAGTCTTGTCTGGTCAATTCGAGCTTCAATTCTTCAGTAGAAGGCAATTTTCATGGCAATTATTATGTGACATTTGGTTCCATATGTTGCAGCTATAGGGGAGGTCGGGAGGATCATCAATTATTCTCTGACTGTGGCTCGGCGGTCCCGGGTTCGATTCCCGGCGCGAGCTCTCGAAAATTTCGATCCCGGGGTACTGGTCGTGCCCCTCGCACAGTGCCTATGCACCACGAGGGGACGTAACGCCTGTAGTGCGGTTGACTACAGTTGATTGGCAAAATTATTTAAAAAAAATTATTACCAGGTTGTGTCACCAGAAGACGCCAAAGGGCATTCCTAATATACCAAAATTGTATTTCAATAACTCACGATCCCCGATTAGAATTAATTTTTGAGCGGTTATTCAAATTAAGATTCATTGTATTGTATTAAGATTCAATTGTATTTCAATAACTCACGATCCCCGATTAGAATTAATTTTTGAGCGGTTATTCAAATTAAGGTTCATTACGTAGTGTTAGAAGTCCACGTGGTCGATCATCTGTAAATCTAGCTTCAAATATCTGACTATATTATTTTTGAAATTTAGATATGATGATATAATCATGATTTTGTCAATGAAATCGTAGCACACAGCAAATGCCGACTGGTCACTTCCAAGTTTTAAAATTCTCAGACCGATCAATTTAGAAAATCCTCAACCGGGTAGAAGGATTCTGTCGCTTAAGAGAAGCGGTGCTATTGAATTTCAAGAAATTACTTTCAAGCATGCACAATCGCGTGCTTCAATTTCTCGTGAACTTCTTGATTGCAATTTTTTTTTATTCCGTCCCTCCCAACTTATTTCGGAATTTCTCGGGAGACTTCTTGCCAGGCTCAAGATCAAAGAGAATCACCACGATTTTCACTAGTGAGTCAAGCGGAACCAAGTCCGTACAAAATGTGTCCGTGAATGAAAACAAATGTTGGACAATGAAAGACAATGACATTGAACAATGAAAGAATTACACATTCTAATTTTAAGGAACTCATTTCGAAGCATTAATTTCTTGCAACTAAAACATCAGAGAAATGTAAAGTTTACATTTTGCATACAATATACTGTGAAATTAAATGGAAGTTGTGCCCGGGACAGTGCCGGACGAGAAAAGACGAATAAGAGTTAGCGATAACTCTTCTTACAATAAATAATAGTAAATTAATTTTCCACGGGAGGTGTGGATGTGGTAAATTTGTTGGATGTTCTCACGTTTTTCTAGTTTATTATATTATTTATTGTAAGAAGAGTTATCGCCAACTCTTGTTCGTCTTTTCTCGTCCGACGCTGTCCATTTTATTTTACATAATCAAGACGTCCTATTTATATTATTTTGTTACAATTTAACGTAATTACTCGAAAAAATTTCTGCTTGTCTAGAGACTTTTCGACATTTGGAATTGTGAACCACACTTAAAAATGCAGCAATATGAAGAAGGTAACATGTTTTCGTAACGAAAGACATGACTTTTTGTAATTAAGACGTTTTCTTAGAATGCTTATATTTTTTTGCATGTGTTTACTGGGAGCAAATGCAAAGGAATCTTAGTAAATTTTAATGTTTTAATCGTGCAACACATTTCGTCAGCAAGTCAAAATACTTCGCGGAGCGGAGCATCAAACAAACTTCGTGGATCATGTCAAAATGCCACTTGTCTAGTGGCTGAGTCAAAAAAAAAAATTTAATGTTCCAATCATCTGTAATTGAACAATTAAAAATTATTAAAAATGTTCCCAAATCTTTGAAAAAAGTGAAATGATAAAAAAGACAACACGCTAAACTTCATAAATTCATGTGAGAACTAAAGCACTATTCCCATTTAAGACGTGGGTAGAAGAAATCAGCCATTGTTCCGCACACAATGAATACCAAGATTTTAAACACTCGTGTCATTGGCCATGTAGTATCAACTTTAAACGCGATAAAGTGTGTGCATCCTGGATTGGTGGACTGGCATGTACTTGTGCATCTAGTACATCCAATCTAGGCTACCAGGTTGACATGATGAGCTCACCGAGGGTTAACCTTTTGTGGCCTAACTGAGTCGGCCGGCGCGCAGGCGAGCCACAAATCTATGTGACGTAGGGGGGTGTCACCGATCCCACAAAGCTCTGTACCTGTGTGTGTGTGTGTGTGTGCTGTGGTGGTGGTGGACGTGTATTGCATCCGAATTGATGCAGCTCAATCAGCGCAGACGCTATACTTGACTACGGGGGTCACTAGTTGGCAAGGACCCTTGTACAGGGTGCTGCATGCTGCTGCCACAACTGCGACTCAAACCACTGTAGGTGGCAATGCAATAAGCGCCGTATAATAATGCAATATATTTTATAAATTATATTGTAATTTATTAATAAACAGGTCTTCCCGAACAAAGACGAGAATCAGTCAACGTTTCGGTCTAAAAAAAATGCCACACACAATGGGGTGGCGTCAACAATTTAAGTCATGAAGATGCCTGATTCACATACCTAACGTCTTCAACTTATGTCTATTGCGTCCGTATTTCGTTGAACTCTATTATATATTACTGTACGTTTTCATACCTAACATTTTAGAACGTACCCACTGTGTGCTGCGCGTTAAAAAGAATTTCCTTTTCTATTTAAGCAAAGGGATAACCGCGAATACTTTACGGACATTACGTCTCTCGAATGTAAAGAAGTTAAAAAATGTTCATGCAAATGACCTGATGACCAGAGGAACATCAACATCACTAGTGACATGAATACCTCAGTCCCGTCCCCAAGCCCGTTTTCCCATTATTCGAAGCAAACAAAAATCAATAAAAATACATGTAATAATCACCGGCCATTTTTCAAAGTCGTGTGAGCGCCCATATAATATACTTAATAGAGGAGGCCCATACTAAACAGTCGTTCAGCCCCCCGAAAATGGAAGCCATAAATTTCACTTAATCGTCTCTACGACGAAAAGCCGTGGTATTTGCTCGCACAAACTGCCCGGCCGACTTAATTCTGCGGCCGCGGAAACATTAGGCGCATTTTCTTTTTTGTTTTTGTTAAGGGATTCTCACAACGTAGCAATAATCCATTGTGGCAGCTCTTAGATAGTGATAAATAAGGGACCGGAATTTTAGGTTTTCGCCAACTTTTCTCTGTTAAGTTCAGTTGATACATTTTGATCATACGTGCCTATGTCGAATCGGATAACCACAACATGAGTTTGTAGAATCTCACGGTTCTCACCAACTAGATTTAGGGGCATTGCTACGTTAGGGGTCTAGCCCCATTTTCTATTTAACCAGATATCTGACTCGGCGTGCTTCGGCACCATTTTATTTACATTTAGGGGGCTCGAAAGTATAAGGAATAGCGAACCCACAGAGAGGACTCAATTTTCCTCAAAAATAATTTTGCCTTTGGCAACTCAATATAGGGTGAAATAGAGTGATGGAGGCTAAAATAAAAAATGGAGCCGATCGCATAGTGTCTAAGCACCCTATAAGCAGTAAGGACCAAGAGGGGTACAGAAAATCCTGTAGTGCGTACACTACAGAGACTTGTAATAAAACAAAAATATATCGATAAAAAATCGAATTTGTATGTTGATATTTAAACTTTTTTTTATAATTCACTGAAGTGACGGGTTACAACAGGAAGATTCTGTACCCCTCTCAGTGCTTAGGCACTATGTGAGGGGCACACTTTCACCAGTACCCCGGCCAGAGCCGCGCCGGGAATCGAACCCGGGGGGACTGCCGAATCACAGTCCGTCGCTTAACCAACTACGCTACGACGGGTCGTACAAATTTTTTGGAAGAATATATAAAGTGCTACCCGTTTGTAAGCTGCCAATTCCCAAATCATCCAGCGCAAAGTTTAGTCCATAAATATGAGAGCATATTTTAGGCGCATATTTAGCCCACATTTTGAACACATAAATCCGGTTCCTAGTGATATAATCTCTTTTTTAACCATTAAGAAACAAAAAAAAATTGAGAGAGAAAAGGAGAGAAAAAAGAAAAGAAAGAAAAAAAAAAAACAGTTTTTTGACCAAACAGGTCCTCACTGACAATCGTAATCTCTTATTTATTGGACCACCGTGATAGCCAGTCAAATTCCTAGCTGCGTGACTTTGGTGCGCAACTTGGCCGTCTCGGATGCTGTATGTATACACACGTACCTGTAGCTTTTGATGATGGTCGTAATAATGATGGGTGCGTTGCATGTCTGGCGTAATTACGCCGCATTCCCTCTGCTCCGCTCAATTTGCATGAGCGACCTTGCTCGAGATCGAATCTCATTTGTCGAACGCATCATATTTATCATCGATGCCCCGGATGATGTAGACGAACTGAGAACGTTTTATACAGGGTGCGCAGGGTGTGTGTCATGATTTTACGGTGTGTAGGTATCGGTCATTCTAAGATTCTCCAGGCGAAATACTTTGATCTAGATGACTTCTGCAGATTAATAAAAGTAGAGATTACTGTCATGGGATGGTATATAGGTATTCAGTTCCGGAGGCCCGAGACATTCAAAATCTCGGCCCACTTCGCAAATCCTATATTATAAAACAGAGATTTCGATTTTGGTATTCGGAGATTTTTTTTGCCAAACGCCTCAATGAAATCGCATAAAAATGAACATGCACTTACTAAACCATCATAATTCGCTAGCGACGGAGCGACGGATTTCTGTTTTCAATATAACATAATCAAAAGAGCGTTACCAAATTTTGGATAATCTCCCTTTCCCTTCCCCTTCGTTTCACGAGACAACAAAGTTACTACATAACAGTTCCAACCAAACACACAACATACGCTATAAGCTATAACTGATTTTTCATGAGCTATACTCTATAATAACGTCAAGCAGTGGTGCCTCAACATGTTTTTTTATATTTAAAAATTTGGATTTTCAATTGTTTGACATTTATTATGTTCAATTGAAAAAGAATCATTTTTAAAATATCTATTTGATTATTTTATGTTTTTTAATATTGTTATTTTATTTTATTTTTATATTGAAAATATTATTCCGGTAAAAGTATGTGCATAATAATGGTACTAGTAGTAATATGCTCGACATGTGCAGTATCTAATATTAGAAATAGGACGACTGGTTTATGTAAAATAAAACGGAAGTTGTGCCAGGGCACGTCAATTCTCACTTTTCCCACGTTTTTTTAGTTTAGTTAAAAGAATAATCGTCAGCTCTTGTTCGTCTTTTTTCGTCCGTCACTGTCCCGGGCACAACTTCCATTTTATTTTATTTACAGTACTTGGAGCATGTTTATATAGTCTGTCGGAGTCTTAATGATAAATGTAATTGTGTTAGACAAACGAAATTGTGATATTTCCGATTTTAAGGAGCTGCTCATTATACACGCTGCAGTGTCCGCGGATTAGGAAAAAGGCGCGCTAGAGGCGCTGGTGTCGAGGGGATTTTTATCGTTTAATTACTTTTGTTTTAGTTATTTTGCGAGAAACTGATTTTTTTAATATTAATTTGATTGACCATTTTTTATTTTTTCTCAGGCGACGCTGCTATGGGTGTGGTCAGTGTGGTGCCACAGCGGTTTCCTGGCATCCCCACCATCGACCACCATCAAGATGCCGTCAAGCAACGTGACCGTCAGAGCCAATATGGCCGCCGACAGCGACGCCTGGTGGAAGTCTTCCCTCCCGCCTTCGCCGCCACCACCAGTGACGTCACTTCCGCCCGAGTTGTCGTGGCCGCCGCCGCGACCACCGCCCGTTCCACCACCCTCCCCCTTCAACTCTAGCCCCACCGAGGAGGAGAACTCCGGGATCCTTCCTGCGGTTCCCCAGGGGGTCCCCCTCAACTGTTTTCTGCAGTTGGAGTGCGAGGACGAGGCCCTGTTGCAGGAGTGGGCTCCACCGTTCCAGCTGATGGCCTTTCCGCCACCGCCGCCGGTTCCAGCCTTCCTGTTCCGGGCCCTCGGTCTGCCGCCTAGCGACGTCAACGCCACCCCACAGCAGGTGGCGACGGACGACACGATGATGACGGCGACTGGCGGCGACGTGTGCAATTTGTGCGAGTGGGCGCGTCGCGAAAATGATACGACTCTGCTCACCGAACCCAGCAAAGGTAAGAAATTTTCAAACATTGTTCAATGACTTTGCCCAACTATGGTTACATTCTGCACATTCTTAACTTTTCTCAATGATGTCTTATGATGGAGAAGAAAAGGAAATTAAATCTTATCTTTTTAGGCTTCGAAGTATGCCGCTTTGCTTTGTCTTCATTCGAAATATATGTTAAAAATATTTTTTTCGTGACGTCACCACAAATTCTGGCTGTCGCAACTTTTTTTTTTGAGCTACTCTGTAGATAGATAAACAGCCCAGCAGTGCAGCGGCAGTCGCTTGCAAACCAGACTATAAAAATGCGTGTTTTTCCAACAAAAACAAGACAAGATAGACTCTAGACTACAACTATCCCCGTGTTGACGCCCTGCGTTGGAAGCCAGGCAAACTGGTTCCAGAGGCAGGATGGATGGCCGCAGGGAAGACTTTAGGAGGGGAAAAAATTGTCTCGGGAGAGTAAAAGAGAACGCCTCACCGTTGGACAGGGAAGGAGGAGGGGGTGCTATAGCGTGATGTGAGAACAGAGAAACTCATTAAAAATGGGCGCACGATAGTTTGCCACATCCGTTCTACAGGTAGAAGCAGGGTATGAAGTTGAGTTGTCCCAAATTAAATTATTACCACCCCCTTAATTTTCAACCACACCAATGTGCATTAGCCCGAGGAGCGAGTCAGATTAAATTGCTATGATACGGTCATCCATGAATTATCAAATAATGCTATGTTTTGAAATAAAACAAGATTTTTTAATGAGATTTCAAAAAAGAATCGTGAGATCCTGTGAAACATTCTCAAAAATCTAAAATGAACAAGAACTCAACAGCAGTAGTAGCAAGCAATTTGTTAACAAATTTGTGTGCTGTGTGAAGTTCATTACACAAAGAAATGCTTTAAATAATGACTAAAAAAATCCATAAAACGGCAATATATTGAAAATCCTATTGGAAGATAATAGAAGTGAAAGATGAATGGAAATCCTGATCCTCAACATTTCCTCAACATCCTAAAATGTAATAGTAGTTATCGTCATCGCATACACAAAGATGTGTATCGTCATCGTCTTATCTGTAGCGTCAGTTTCCCACGGTTTTCTAGTTTAATTTTTTCATTTTAAATAATAGTTTACTATTATTATATTAGAAGAGTTATCGCCAACTCTCGTTCGTCTTTTTCGTCCGGTCTGTCCCGGGCACAACCCCCATTTTTATCCTAAGATTTGCTGGTTTGCTACACGAAGATTGGCCAAAACTCATCACAATTAATCATACAAGTGTCGCTGAAAAATCCTTCAAAATCCTTATAGGTACTCCGAATTCGTTATCCGGGACAGACTAAAATTCATAAAAATAAGTTCCTCGACTCGAAAATAAAATGAAGCTCGACAAATGAAACTTTTAATTTTTGAAAAAACGTGCAAAAGACATAAAATCCAGATGTTCGTTTTTACTGTCTAAAATCCGCAGCCCTGGGCTAGTGGTTAGCGCGTCTGCCTTAGTCTGATCAAATGGGTTACGATATTCAGGTTAGCTCAGACGGATGGGAGTAAAAAAAAAAGGTTTGTTAAGGAGGTTCACTGGTAATTGAACATCTCTTGGAAGTGACAGGGGACTCTGAGACTTTGATTTTGTCAATTTTCACTGCTTTGAAACTACCGAAACTATAAATTATAATATCGTCAAATTTTTCTGTTCAATTTGTCTTGCGTGATATTAACATAATATCATAATTTAAAAAATATTTATAATAACGAGGGCTGTACGAGTGAGTGTGGTGATGTGATTATAAAGACAGTTAAATAAAACAATATAAGAATATAAGATTATAAATAAATAATAAAAAATAATAATATAATTTATAATAATATAAATAAATATATAAATATATCAAACAAACAAAGCGAATGGCGTATGCTTGTACGTATGCCAAAGAAATTTGTTGAGACGAGAGAGGGTTCGCTTATTTTAACTATGCGTCGTAACTATGTACCGCAGAGTCTGGCAAGTCACACAAGCCCAGAACAGCGTTTAATTATCGCCTGGTAAGTGAGGGAGAGCTCATTACATTTTTAAGTGTCACGGTGATGGCTGATCTCTAACGGTATGTTGTCACTGAAGACGCAGAGCATTCCTCAACATTTCTTGCGGTTTCAACTGCGCTCGTCGTGTACCATGTATGAAAATTTCGAAGGTCGTAGAAGGTGGGTGCGTTGTGCAATTTATATTCTAAACATTTGAGGAGCATCAGTCGCATTCAGCGAATTAAATGGCAAGAAGCTGTTCAAAGGGCAGGCAGGCGGATTGTTGATGGAATTAGTGCGGATTTTCCACCGAAATTGGTAATTATCAATCTGGCCACTAGGTGCAACACTAGGTTTCGTGCAAGATCGCAACATCTCTAACGATCAATTGGTGAAATCATTGATTTTTATATTACGGTCGACGTGATAGCGCGCATAAATTACGCCATGCTTTTTAATGGTTTGACTCGTTCCCTCTAGAACTTCCGCACTCTCTAGAGAGACATTGCAATATGTTATATCAAATTAACACCTAAAAGTTGGAAAACGAAACGCGCCCCTCATCGATTTACCTGGAGGAGCAAATACTCGTCGACATAGGGCCATAGGAAATTGCGCGTGGCCTCAACAAAACCAGCCCATAGCTACTCCCCCCAGCCCCCGCTCCCCCACCAAACAAAAACAATAAAAAAACACAACAAAAACAAGCAAGCATGCCGATGACAAGTTTCGGACATGACCGGCGGACACCGGGCAAGTGTCAACGGCGTTATATTTCACTTTTATAATGCTTTGCAATGTGGCCATTATTTGGTCACGAGAACGTGGAAGCATTTCTCGGGGTTGGTCAATTGAGTTGTACCTCCCCCTTCGAATAATATTTTACTGGTGAAGTCTAAGCCCAAATTACACTTAGCTTATTTTAACGTTTGCTTTATGGAAATGTCGTTTTGTTTGAGCCGTTGTCATGAGAGGAAAGATTTCATGAGGCCATGTTCGATCGAAAACAAAATGACACTTTCATGTAGCAAAACGTGAAAAGCTCCATGTTGAAAATAGTTCCGCCGAACTTACACTAGGGAACATTTCAGGTTTTGTTCCATGGAAATTCATTTTGTTTGGGCATTCCGGGCACATGAGAGATCAAATTTCAAATGATCACGATGGTGATTTTGACAATTCGATTGAGCAAAACGTGAAATGTTCCATAGTGTAATGCTTTAAGAATCACTGGAACGATTCGAAATGTCAAGAGAGGTTCGACTAATTCGGGCAGGACGAGGGCCTCGCTTTGAAACTACTGTAGTCAATTTGGCAAGTGAGATCTAGCTGTTGCAGCCCTGGCTGCAATGAAATTAAATCGGGACCCATGTCTGTTCGATATCAGGATTCCAGACTCGTTAGAGAAATCCCTTCCTAGGTCAGACCTAGGCTAGACAAAATTACCAGGTCACCCCCAGGTTTGAGGTTAGAAAGCTGGTAAGCCTCCTCAACAAACATAATTGCATGATACCGTAAATGCGCTTAGCCCGTTAAATCTCAATTCATTCGCAAGGAGCGCTTTGGAAACGCTGAATGGGCAATAATTGGAAAAAAAACTATCGATAGTTCCTTTGATGGTTGTTCGATCACATAAAATTAAAAATGTTTGTTAAGGATATTCACCGTTGATTAACCGACGCCAACTGAGCGCACATAGGTCATTGTTTGTCTGGATGGTGGGGGAAACTTTGATGTACTTTCTTGTGTCCAAAAAATCTAAATGAACTCATGAGCCCATGCACGGGGGACAAGGTAGACGCTAGTAGAGGAAAGGTCAGCGAACTTGGTTGTTTGGATGAGACGAACTTTTTCCTTCTCTTCGTTAGTAGTCTTTTCTGTACCTGCCTATTTAGTGCCTCGTCGCTGCATGCTATGTCCCGTTTCAAATAAGTGGACATCATGGGCAAAGTGCCGGAGTCACGCCCAATCATTTTAGGTCCCCATTTACGCGATGGATAATTTCACGTTTTGCTCAATGGATAAAAGATAGATAGATAAAAGATTTTATTAAACTGGCAGACAATTTTAACATTCAGGACAACAAATATTCTGATTAACATTTTCTGAGCAAGCAGTGCGCAAGCCCGGGGGGGGGGAGGGTACTGGTCGTGCCCCTCGCATAGTGCCTCATGAGGGGTACGTAACGCCTGTAGTGCGGTTGACTACAGTTGATAGGAATTTAAAAAAAATAATAATAAAAATTTTGAAATAAAAATCATCGTTTATTTGTATTTCTTAAAATATACATGTTTAATAGCAATTTTCACAGCATGCCCTAACATCAGTAGAAAGTCCTTCCACGATGCGAGGAAGATTTCAAAGCTAAAATCATCATGAATTAAAACTTTGAACTGCCCCTTTCTGCCAATTGGTGACCGACGGTTATCTGACGAGTACTGAATTGATGATCTGAGGCTCACCGTCAGTTGTGCTCTGGGCGCCTGCCCCGGTTAACTACCACCGTCCAAAATTACCATTGTTTCGAGCTTGAGAATTTAAAGATTGCGGTTGAGAACGTGGCAGCAGTTTCGAGTTCTGAATTTACATGCCGATGCGTGAATCCATTACACCTGACTTGGCAATCTTATTCCCAGACACCCGAGAAGGGGATTACCCGATTGGCTGATGATAAACGTTTGTTTAGCGAAATGACTTGCTTATGAACGGGTTCTACGCAGGGACAACGAGCTTGACTAACAAACATTTGTTTGGATACGATTGCCACATTATATATTCGTTCACACTGTAGTTGTAGACTAATACTCTGTATTTGCGTTTCCTTACCCAATGCGAAATAAGAAGCAAGAGTTTCAACCCAGGGACGATTCAGTGCTTGAAGAGGGATGCTTCAAACCGGTGTAAAATCACAATGGAGTCAATCTATGTAGGTAATATATATATTAAATGGTGAATTCACCATTTAATATATCTATCATCCAGACGTCCTAACTAAATCCCTCATATGTAGGTAATAACTATAAGTATGCTTAAAATTGCTTGAGATATTTAAATTGTGCTTGAGATTGGGGCAAATTGTCCTTTAAGATCGTGTCCATCGCGAGCGATACAAATCACGTGCTCGAATCTTATTAAAAGTTGAATGCACCCTCTCAAGCACAATTGAAAATCTTGAGTACAATTGAGATGGGCGAATTGCCATTCGAGAGCGTCTCGTGTTATTTTGTCAAAGCACGGACGAGCGGCACGTGTCGATTCTGTTCAATGTCAAAACGCATCTGGCTAAGTATGCTTGGATTAAGCATGCTTGGCCAGTGCAACTAGGGTATAAGGCCAACATTCGGAAGCTCGCAGAATTGAGTTACCTATCGAAACAAAAATGTCCGCAATCTTGTTTAAAAATGAACTGGTCCAGGAAGCTTAAAACGGTCACTCAGCACGCGTGCACGAAGCACGTTTACGTGCGAATGTCATTCCAGCCATGACATACGAATTCAAAATGGATGTCGAAAGTAACCGACGTGTGCGAATACCGGTATGAAGGAGTCTTCGGTTATTTAAAATTCAACGAAAGGAGATTTTGCAATATTACTTGCGCTGCATGGGGGACCTCTCCATCAGCAGTCAACATGTCGACAATTGCCACCCAGAACCGGTGCAGCGAATAACCTTATGCGCGCGTGCTAGCACGTGCAGACCATTCAATGTCTTCATCATATCATCATCCAGCAGGCTGCTTTAGGGGTGGTTTGGCGCGCGCGTTAGACACCACCGTTTTTTCATTGGTTCGCCACGAACGCGTAGGATCATTTTAAATGGGAACTTTTGAACATTAAAATGTTTCTGGAACATTCACTGTACTTGATATCGCTTGATCTACCCGGACAGCGTTCATGACGTCACCGGTTCAGAATTCTGACTGGATGTCCAAAATGCACTGCATCATCAATTTCAAAATCTCTGCCAGGTTCTAAGAAATTTCGGAAACCCTAAATCCGAATGCTATGCGCTTTAATATTAGATAATTTAAGTTTAACTCATTATGCCACGATTCTGAATGCTAAGCTGCACCTTACAACTAATTCGATTTCGTAACTGGACATCAACAGAATTCACTCACATCTCCATCCTCCACCTCCTTCTCCACCCATGTCTTCTCCGAAATCGTACACTGAATAGTTTTTTTAAGTAAAGCAAGTAAGGGGAAGGTTGCAAATTGTCACCGCTAGTGGCGCTTAATTATTCTGCCAAATTTCCGATAAAAGTTTAATGAGTTAACCGAGTTTAATAAGCGATTGGCCAAAATATGTCGACAATTCGTCCCGTCTGGGCTGGACAGTTTGTTGGACGACCGATCGCTTCCCGTCTGGTTCGACTGTTTATTCGATTCCGGGGATAATCAATAATGTTATAATCAATCAATAAATACTACACAAAGGTGGTATAACTTAAATATTTAATTGTGGTTTCGTTCTTTCTCAGTGGTGCGAACCAGTGTAAAAACGAGGTAATACAAAGCACTACTCAGTCGGTGGGTGGGCCTCGGCAGAGGACACCGTGGAAGGAGGCCGAACCACCGCTTAGGTGGGCCGCAAATTTCATCGTTTCGGCATTTTTTTTTCTCTTCTTATTTTCTTCCTCCTCATCCGACTCTTATATATATACTCTCGCTACGTCTCGCATATAAATACACTCTCGACGCGGTTGTTACGTGTTTTTCGCTACTCCGCCACTATTCAGGTCTGTATGTACTCTGTAATGGCCGCGCGCCGTAGCTCCATCTATTTGTATGCCCCCGCTGCCTTCTTGTTTTATTCCCCCCATTAACTTTTCCTCTGCGTGCCACCCCTCCAATGATGCACGAGAGACCATCGGCAATTCAACAACCCCCCTCCCCCAACCCCAACACCACGTACAACCCCCGCTCTCTCGTCAAATGCAATTTTTTAGGGGGATGTGACCAACGTGGTCAATGGTCCAGAGCGCAAGCAGGATAAAAACTACGTGTTTTTCCAGTGATTGTCAATGAATTAAAATTAAAAACGAGAGGTGGTCGAGTGGTAAGCGTATCGGAAATTCTATAACAGCCGCGATCGCGGGTTCAATTCCCGGGTGAGAGAAATTCCTGCATGCGCCTTCCTCGGAACTAAAGTCGAGGGACCCATGACTACGATTTCATCAACTCGTTAAACATATCCTATCTAGAATTCCGAACCCGAATTCACCATTTAAGTTATATCCTATCTAGGTCTGTGGTCTAGGCTAGGCCACTGGTCAAATCAACCGACCAAAATTATTAGATCGCCTACTTGGTGATTTCAGGACGGAAACGTTGTTGGACATATTTAACAAACTGCTTAGTAGAATCAGCTACTAAGCTACGATAGGTTTGTGCATAGGTTAGCGGATAGGCGAATTCCCGCCATTTTTGGTGACGTCGTGGCCTGAGGCACTTACTTAAAACGACATTTTTCAATCAATCTGGTTGGTGATTAGGGGCGTTGTTTATTCTCGTGTGAGATTTCAACTCTATCAAAGCGAAACTATGACTGAAATTTAAGTTCTACGCCTACAGCGACACTAAAGAGCTCGAAAATGACTTCATACTTATCTGACGGACCTTTAAGTCATCTTACAAACAATCTGGAAACACCCTCATTCAGTTCTCTGAAATCAGAATAAAATAATCTCTCTAACCATATAAGAAGTAAAAATATACTCCGACTCAAACAGGCAGCCACCAAACACCACCGCCATTAAACGCAATGTATGAAATACAAGAAGATGGAAATGAAGAGGGGGGGGGATGGAGTTATTTTTGGGTTTAGCCCAGGGCGCATTTGTCTCTAACGAAGGCCCCGCTAAGAGTCTCTCCTATCTCTTTTGGTTGCCGCTCGTATATGTACTTGACTCTGGTGGTAGGAGGGAGAAATGATGAGCCCGGGTGCGCGTCACTTAATTTTTATGGTCGCGTCATGCGGCTTGTCGTTGGAGGACCGAACAACTGACGAAACGCCGCACGTGATAAGAGGTCGTCGTGTCCTCACTCCTCAGACGTGGCCCCCCGATTGTCGAGTGGTGACACCTCGTGGCTATTTTTCGGGATGGAGACAACAGTGTAGCGTAATTAATTTATGAACTACCAAACAAAATGAAATTTTAAAAAGGATTCTTTATTAATTGCGAGATAATTTGCTAACATTGCATATAGAATCCCAGAAAGTGGCTAGGAAAAAGTAAAATTATTTTAACAAACACACAAATAAAATGAGAGCGTGAGTGTTGTTAGTTGTGATTCTTCTGAGAAAAGCGGTTTAGTCATTTGCTGAAGATTCTTTCATTTTCTGAATCTGTAAGCTTTATGACTTTAATTTAAGTGCTAAGCGCCCCAAAATATTAGTTTATTTCAAACACTGAAAGGCATATACATTTTTTAATGTTCATTCCATGAAAGGAGCCTTACGCTTTATACGCACTTTATACGCACTGCAGGATTTTCTAAAATTAAATGATAACGCCAGAAATATCTTAGAGCGAGTAGCGATTTCAATTTTAAATTAAAACGCCTTGATTTACAGTGCAATTAACGCAACAGAAATTATATCAGTAGGAAGGAGCCTGTTTAACAAATGTGAGATATTTACTCGTGCATCATAAATTTACATCACAAATGAAAAACGAGTGAATCATCTTAGCGAATAATCAAGTGCTGTGGGAATGAGGTTTGGAAAGATGCTCTGCGTTCCACAAGCGCGCGTCAACCTTGAAAATGACGAAATGAGTGTCACCAAGTCTTTAGTACTAGATCATAGCGCCAAAAATATCAATCGATTATCATTGCAAAGTTGTGGCTGATAAACTTTCACAAATTAATTTCCGGGGTCAAATCTGACGAGACACTATTTTTTTACGTTTATTTCTCGATCACTTTCGTTTTTTCCTTCACCAACTCCAAAACCCGCCTGCAGCATCTTTTTCAACTGATTAAAAAAATGTTGGTGTAATTTGAGTCTACACACAGGTTAACCCCTTGCAATGACGTGGAAACGTTGGTCGAAGAAGGAGGGGGGATCCCCTGCGTTACATTCCAGAGCCTCGGACACCCAAAAGCAGCTTCGCCGCGTCGGGTCTAGATAAACACCCGATAATTATTGGATGCCACACAGGCTGCCCCAAAACACCCCCTCCCCTCTCTTTTTTTTCAAATCCCGCCCGTCTCGTTTACAGCAGTTGGTGCTGCCACCTAGGTGGTCTTTCACTGGGCATGTCATCCGCGCACCGCGATCCAAGCGTCATCGAATCCAAAATGGCCGCTAATCCTAACAGTCACTCATGATTGGTCGGTCGGTCAGACGTCACTTCGATGATGCTCGATTTAGATATAATAAATTTACATCGCAGAATTGATCGGAGGTCAAGTGGCAGCTGTTATGTTATTATCTCGTCTGGCGCTGCGTTTTTGGATGGACAGTAAGATGGCGCTGCATGCAGCCAATCTTATTCCTAAGACGAAAATATTGCTAACTAAATCCAAAGAAATGGAGATCAGCATATTTTCATTTCATTTACATCTGTGTTGCCGTCTCGGCGTGTTTCTGAGCACTTTTTATTGACTTATTCCTTAGGTCTGCTGGAACCGACACCTGACACCTACAGCATCGCATTTGCCACCGCTAGGGGCGCACCAGCTAATTGGCAGATACTGTATATCTTCACTCTGTTAGACACCGGACTGTGACCGGAGGACATCAAGCATATTGGGAAGGTGTCGAGTGGCATGCTTACGTTTCGATTCCCGCCGACATCTTCGAAATTTTTCGGGTTTTGAAATTCTTTCGCACGCAAAGTTGGTTAGCCTCCTCCTCCTCAACAAACATTGACAAGCATATTAGTGCAAAAGAGCTCACACATTGAGAGATTTAGATATTGAATACTGAATTGTGTACTGCATTCCAAATACAATTATTGATATTGACAATTCGGAAAAATTGAACCCCCTTGACCAAATATAAAAAAGGGAGAAATTGTGTTCAAAGTCTTCAAAAGTGTTGCAATATTTAATTGGAGAAACATCTTACGAGTGAGTACAAATTGAAATATTTCTTTCAGTGCTTTCAGCTTTCAAGGAAGGAGATATTCAGTTTGTCCGCCTCGATTGTGACCTTTTGTTTCAGAAATCAAAATCTCCGGACACTTGACCACCGGAATAGAATCGGGATAGATGAAGGCTGAGGAGGGGGAGGGAGTGATGGGTCCGCGGGGGACAAACTGTTCGATCACTAAACGGAGGCCCACCATTATCGTTTCTTCCACGCTCTGTCATGGACAACCTATGCCCAGAGCCACGTATTCGTAGAAGAGCCGGATAGTTGCGAATTTAACCGGAATTGGTTATACGATCAACAGCAAACATCTGTCGACAGATTAAAGCCTGGCGCATACTGAGCTTGGGTTGCGGCAGTTTTTCATACTTTTCTCAGGTATACACGCTTACCAAGCAAGAGGTCAGTGATGAACGCGTTCGTACGTGTTCGGCCGAGATCACCAGAAATGCTGCTCCATTCGGCGAATAGGTGGTGCGAGTGGCGCTGTTTTGGCAGCATGAACATCGACGGCCGGCCGCTGATGTGTATTTAAATTCTGACACAGGCACACATAGTGTAGATGCCCACCCAGGTGAGCCGATGAAGATATAACCTGCTCGTGCGCGGCCATCAACGATGAGAACGCTGATTAATGCCGGGGACGCGCGCAACCCCCCCCCCCCCCAAAAGCCCACACACACACGATGAGCACTAAAGGGGACCGGAATTGTAAGTTTTTTCGCGTCTTATTCTTTATGCTCGAACATATAGGATGCAGATTTACATATAATTATGGTTCCCCGGTCGTCTAACCAGGTAACCACATTTTGGAACAATTAAAAGAGCATATATTGGTGTTTGAGAATAAATTAAGAATATTTTGAGCAAAATTGAGTATATATTGCACCATTTTCATGAAACATGAAATTGCGTGAATGGGGGTTTTGTGAAAAATAGGAATCGACAGTATTGCTGATAGTTTGCGTGCTATAAACTGTCATAGTTTCGAGTACATTGAGCGACACTGATTCGAGTACACTGAAACACGAAATGGTCTCCAATAGGAATCATAATTCATGACTAGTATCGTAGTACGTCGTAGTAAGTAGTGGTGGTGGTGACTTCAACCAGTTTTCAATGTTTACGACAATATCAATGCACAAGTGGAAAAGGCAAACTGTAATTTTATTTTCCAAATTTATTTGAATATAGTAAATTTAGGTTTTTTGTTTGGTTGAAAGGAATTTTTCATTGTAAGTGCTAATCTAAGATAGGCTACCAATTAAAGATAGTTCGCTTTAAAAAAAAGTAAGAAATAGAAAAATGTTTTGTGACGAAACATAATATTTGACTGATCATTTTAATTTCTTAACAGCTATTCAAGAAGATAGAAGACATATCTGGCACTTTATTCAAACCTAAAAATCCTGTCCCACACACTGAGCACACACAACACACGAAAACACAGCGGCCCTGCAAAATTCAACTTTCGTGAAGACACTGTACATGCATTTAATTCTTCCTGGAATTTCGTTCAGCGCCTGTATGGGTGTATAGAAAGAAACGAGCTACAACAAACACCACCACCACCACCATCACCAACCACTGCAGAGTCAAGATAAGCGAGCTAGACTGTTTTCCAAGCAACAATAATGACATCCACGCCAAGGGAAAAAAGGCGACCGCGAGATTGTCTAAGGACTATAAAGATCTCGTGAATTAATATTTAAAAAAACGGTTTCTCGAAAATTTAATTATCATGCAACACTTGTCATGGCTGTAAGTTCGTGGGGTTAAGCACAGATGAATATCTCGAGGGGTATGTATATAAGACATAGCTGCCGACAGAATTCCTGGGAGTTCTTTGAGCCTCGCCCCTCAAGATAAGACAAGGGAGGAGAATTTCGCAGTTTTTCTAAGTCTGAGCAACGAATGAGACTTAGGTGAAGCCGAGTCTGTAAAAGTGAGAGGTGAACCTCGCCTCTCGAGAAGCTCTAAATATTAAGAAATGTCAGCGATGACCTAGCCAATGAAGTGCTAGTCTACGCTGTATCCAAATATATCTCTGGATTAATTTTAGATTGCATAAAATTGACATAAAAAATATTTCGGAGCGGTCAGGCGTTTGCGCTTTTTTCTAAGGTTTGACGGCTGAAGAAGATAATTACTTGGATATGATAAAATGCTGCGCACTATCGCCGATTAGTGGCGCTTGGTGATGGCGGATTCGAAAATGGTACCCCTATCGCACGCATCTGCAGATTCGTAATTAACGTTAGTGTAAGGTCGATGATTTCCGAGTGCTCAAATGATCACATGACTATTCGTGCACGTATACACGTATACATGTACATGGGGATGATGTCCGACGGGGGAAGATTTCCTATACAGTCGGCCGATGCAATGCCCTATACTGCAGAGCCGATCCCCAATATTATACACGGGCAATCTAGGCAATTGGCTAACGAATGTGTCGGCTGAATTATTCGCAGTGGGGTGTCCCCTGGCGCGAGACAAGCCGCCCGCTCATTAACGGGTAATTTGTTGAGCGTGCTTCGACTATTAATAGCTCCCCCATGTACCCCAATGCACAAGTGAATATCCTGGATATATAATGTACGTGTATATGGAGTCTCACACGTCGTCCTGTAGCGGTGGACAAACAGTGATGCGCCGAGCTACCTTAAGGTCACAGGTAATTCTTAGTATAAACCATCGCCATCTTGCACTTTAATAAAGTAACTTCTTGGTTATTTCGATGTTTTTTTTTCTCTTTCTCTTCGCATCATGCACTGAACAACCCAATTTTACAAACTTAAGAACTTGGTGCAATTTCAGGTACTAGTCAAATTCAACTAAATGAGATAACTATCTCAAAACTATGATTCAAAGCTAAACTCAGGGAAATCTTGCAAATAAAAATTAAAATGCGACACTTTTGTTGAAATTCTCGCAGGTTCCTAATCTGATAATTAGTCTGTTAATTAAAATTACAGATTTTAAAGGGAATAAAATCTGATTGCATATGAGAGGAAAAAAGATAATGGTTTCGAATGCGATTGTGTAATCGCGCATCGTTTGCTAATCACAAATGTCGTTGTTATCGTAACAATCATTATCGTAACATATCATTAACAATCATTAACCTAACCTAACAATCATTATTTGATATTAGTTTAAATTATGACCACATGGATCGATTCGGACACTACGAGCTTGGAGATACCGTCCACTGGTGTCTCGATTCTGCATCCAAAACACACTAACAACGCCATCAATGACGAAAAACTAAATAAAGCTCATACTAATCGCATTGAATATTCAGCCGGGTTCGATGTGTATAGCCATTACAAGTATAAGAGATTCATCGCGACCCGAGCTACTTTCCTATTTTGCCGTACGAAATCGATAATCGGAAAGGTTGGTCTTGCGGCAGGGGTCGCCTAAAGGCAACTTGAAATCGGGGTCGAAAAGTGAGCGCACCCTTGCTACTTAATCTAAGAAGCGACGACATCCACGAAAGAAGCGCGAGAGCTCAGAGAGCAATTTTGTTTTATTCGCGTGTAAAAGACACGGGGTTAGTAACATGCACCTATGTTGTGAAGGGGTTTATACGTATACGCATTACCTTTTGCGTATTACGCTAATTAAAAATTGTTTATCGCAGCATCTTGTTTAATTACCGAACAGGAACAGTGCCGCGGCAGAATGCAGCCCGATCATCCCCATCTGTCGCGCCCGATTATTTCAAGAAAAGTGAAAGTACATGGCGGGGTGCGTCGTTAATTGATGTTTGGAACAAAGCGGGGGTAAGGGTAAGGGGGTGGCTGATTTCCTAGCGACTCCCTCCACCACTACATTCAAACCTTACTCCGTCTAGCCTTTGCGTCGCCTTCGGATACTTTTTCATCGCACACACCAAAATTATTACTTCTTCAATACTCGTTAATGACTAGCTCTCGAGTTGTAATTTGCAAAAAGACAGTTAAATTATAAAAATAAAGATAGTTTATAATAACGTCGTGCTCCTTGAAATAGTGAGTGCGACGTTCCCGATCGTCATCTTGATCTGTTTACCCAGCATGAAAACTCTAAGGAGCCTTAATAAGACGCTCACATTTACTTTAATGCAATACAGGTATTCGCAAAAGTGCCAGGCCCCAGAGGCTCGGTGCATGCCTAATAATTAACTTGCGTATTACATTGTTATAGGAGGATAAAACTAAAGTTGTTTTTCTGTCGTGAACACCAATACATGTTTGTGCAGACACAATTACACCCGTGAAGTACTTTTATTTTTCTTTTACTGGATGGGTTGGGACACAGGCATGTTTTGTGTGCCACGTTTTCGGCTATCAACTGTTTTATAGTGCCAATTAGTGCAATTAGCCAGTCTATATGGTCGAGCTCATTTATAGTCGCACTGGCAGTTTAGCAACTTGGGATACTACGGCGAGGTGAAAGCTGCTTTGACGAGAATTGAGTTCAGCTCTAAAGGCAATTATGTAATACGAAATCTTGTTTGTTTGGATGTTCATTCAGACAATTGAGACAACTAATTAAAAATGTATACGACTTACAAAGTGCCTAAACAAATATTAGTTTTTCTTTCTCTTACACACAACATTTATATCCAAACATATGAGGGTGTGAAAGGCAGAGTGATGTATCGCGATCCTTTTAATTGTGAAAAAACTAGAGGTGCTGGAATAAATTCCAGAGTGTCAAATTCGTTACGGTAACATATTCAATACGTACGACTCTTCGTAACCCTTAACGTATTGCTACTGAATTTGGCTCGGCGGTCCTGGGTTCGATTCCCGATAATTTCGATCCCGGGGTACTGGTGAAAATGTGCCCCAATCGCAGTGTCTAAGCATCAAAAGGGGTACAGAAACGTCTGCAGTGCAGCGACTACGGAGATCGGAAAATAAAAATTATATTTTGACTATATATACATGAGGGGTATTGTTGTGAGATAAAGTAAAAGTAATAATAAAATAAAATATGTGGAGTTATGTTACTGGACTCAACAAGTATACCTGTGACGATTGAGAAACAATTAAACTGAACAATGGTCCAAGATTTAATTTTCTAGCGATCCGAATGATTTATTTAAAAAATACAATTCACATAAAATGCTCAGTAATTTCAACAGTAATTTGGCTTCAGAAAACAGACATGATAATAATTACCAAATTACTGTTGAAATGTACGAGCATTTTATGTGAATTGTATTTTTTAAATAGATCATTCGGATCGCTAGAAAATTAAATCTTGGCTGTTTCCATTGTTCAGTTTAATCGTTTCTCGATCGTCGCCGTTATACTTGTTGAGTCCAGCAACATAACTTCATATATTTTATTTTATTATTAATTTCCTCCTGGAGTATTTTCCTGATTTAAGTAGCCCTTTATAACCTGTCTAGACCACCTCTCACTTTAAAGTAAAAGTAGATGAATTTCTTCCGAAATTTTTTTTTTGACACTTGCAATTTAAGTGGAACAAGACACATTATCTTCGTCCAACTTTAAAATGGTGGATACCGAAAAATAAATTCAGAACATTAATCACGGTTATACAAATGTATATTTTAAATATAACACAATGTTTTTTTCGAAAATAAAAGTTCAATTTTTTAATTGGCAAAAGTATTTCGCACCTACTTTGGAGCTACATGTATTTGCCCACCAGCTCAGCCACCAGCGTTTCCTAATGAAAAAACTCCATGGGACGACCTGGCAATTTTGCCTAGCCGAGGCTTGAAACATAGATAGGCGATCTTTAAAGTGTACCTGATATCGTACTTGCACGAGTCCCACGGCTTTACTTCCATTCCAAATCCAATTAAATTTCATTCCGAAAGAATATAATGTAGCAATTCCTCTCGCCTGAAAAATTCCGGAGGTCTGGGTCTGGGTCGGGAATTGAACCCCCATTCTTCAATAATAAATTCTAGCAATTCAAAGCTCTAATTGCTACACTAACCGGCACCTTCACGTGGAATGGAATAGCATGACATGTAATTGGAATGGATTCAATCAAAATAATACAATATACCGTTAACTGTGCAATAGTAATTAGAGGCAGCGTCTTAAAATTTATTAATATGTACCGCAGAAAACAAATATTTATGATGATAATTGTCGTCTGAACTTATAAGCGAAAAAACATAGGAATAAAGCCCAGGAATTCGGAAATGAACGAAGCAAATAAATTTTATTTATTTTTTTAGAGTCTCAATCCCAGAGTGTCTTGAGCTTGTTGTTCCTATGTTCTTTTATATTCATGCACATTATTGCGAATTGTGCTCCTGATATTATGATTAATTAAAATGCCGAAGAAAAAATGTTTTAAAAATTTCGCCAACAACAAGCGTGTTGAAGCTTCAAGAAAATGCCGATTCAAAAAAAATTCAAGAAAATAATTTAAATTTAAAAAATAGTAGATAATGATACCGATATAAGGAATAATAAGATGTATGGGGAAAATTGCTTGGACTGCAATTAAAAAGGCTTTCAATTCAAAGGCTTCATGTATTCGTGAAGATATGTCGTAAACTTAGGTTTATTGACGATCTTGTTGCCGATTTTTAATTGCAGTCCAAGCAATTTTCCCCTTACATCTTATTATAATTTAAAATGTTGTTAAAACTAATTTGGTGCTTCGGAATTTGTTTCTAGCCAGTTTTGTTTTTCATTTCAGAGGGGGGGGACTTTCACCACTTTTGCTGCTGACAAAATAGCCATTTCATTATCTATCTAACCTCTGCCGCTATCTGTCGGCACTATACAATAGGGACCCGCTTTCGTGAATTTACCTCGAAAATGTTTTAATTTGTTGTTAAATTGTTGTTAAAATGTTAAATTCCTCTAATTTGGACTAAGTATTACAATTTATAATTGCTTAGATACTCGTATAGCCTAGTCAGACTTGGGGTGCAGCGCACTGCGCTTCTTAATGTTGTTTTCGCGTTTTCATTTTTCGAATAATTTTATTTTTAAATCACTTTTGCCAACAAAAATATTCAAATTGTAATTATTTTTATTGCTATTTTTTAATTTGACATTTTTAATTCCCCCTAAGAAGTCAGTCGGGTTGCGATGAAAGTGTGAAGGTACAGCCATTTCCAGCAAATCTTAATATATGGCGCTCGACCAAAACTGTTTACCGAAACTCATATAAAAAGGTGGCAATATGACGGGATACTCAGACTTGTCAAATTATATTTCAACATCACATGCACGTATTGCAATGAATATGGGATCTGGTAAAAAATAAGTATAAAAAGAAAACGATATAAAGATGATGATGATGATGAATTCACTGAAGTGACGGATCACAACAGGAAGATTCTGTACCCCTCTCAGTGCTTAGGCA
>JAQGBY010001614.1:0-28103 GCA_034698785.1 Mycogona germanica | reverse complement strand
TAACTGACATGGTAACTGACATTGTAATATTTGCATATTAACTAAAACATTTGTGCCGGCCTGTAGCCTTTATAACCGGGTCCGGCATTTCTGAAAGGGATCCTCACCAAAAAAAAAATTCCTGCTTTTTTGTTCCAATCAGCATAATCCCAAACAAAATCATTTGATAAAGATACCTATTTTTAGAAAATACCTGTAATGAGCCAGGACATTACAAAAATATACTAGTTACACTGAACAGAATATCGGCGCGTTTAGACATTGAACAGAATCAGACGCGTGCCGCTTGTCCGTGCTTTTGACCAGAAATGACTAGGCGCTCTCGAATGACAATTCGTCCATATCAATTGTGCTCAAGATTTTCAGAGGGTACGTTCAACGTTTAATAAGATTCGACCACGTGATTCGTATTGCTTGCGATGGACACGATCTCAAAGAATCATTTGACCCAATCTGAAGCAAAATTAAATTTTATCAAGCAACTTGAAGCATGCTTACAATGTAATTACCCTATTTAAGGATATTACAAAAATATACGAGAAGATCGCTTTCTTGTGGCATCGAAAATACGTGAATATATAATTTTATGATCAACTGGTGGCAGTAAATACAACTTGTTGATGATGTCACAGTGGTCAAAAGGGGGTTGAATATGGTGAGTGGCTAAATTCCTACTTACTTGGCGCGTAGGGCTAATTGGCGGTCGTTGGGGCAAACCCATTTGTCTTTGGGATTGATGCCGAAATCGCCCATGATAGCTGGCGCCCCCAGCTGCCGACACGGGCAACACGGACCGTCGTCAGTGGGCAGAGCAACTGGTTGTCTCTTGATTGTGGCGTGACGATTCCATCGATCTTTGCGTCGATGGGTGCGTAGACATTTCAGTCGCTCTCGCTGCGATCATTGTATCTTCATTCCTGATGAGGATGGAGAGGGGGGGAAGACAATAGAGGAACGAAAATGAATTAGAGATAGTTCATGTAATCGTGCGCGGTTCATTCGTAAGCGACGAGTGTCGTGCGAGATTATGTGAAGGCAATCGTTATGGAACAATTCAGAATGCAAGTTACGACTGCCGTTAATTTCAATTTGAAAATGCAGGATTCGCAAAAATTTGCATATAGACCGAACCGGGTCATTCAATGGAGACCATACTTTTCAAAATAGTCATTAACATATAGAGCGACAACAGCGGGCAAACGTCGTTGACATAGGGCAGTATGCAAATTTGGTCTAAATTGCGTTTTTATACATTACTTGTACAACGAAATTCAGGTAGGCGTTCATCAGCGGTTTATCAAATCGGCTATTCACCGGCATTTTATTGTCAGTTTGTTTAAGAAAGTTATTGTGTTTATTTATTGTGAGCAAACACCTTGTGCCGAAAGTCGAACAAAATTTTTTTTATTCACTGAAACAAAAATTATAAAAGCCTATTTTGTAAGAAGTTTTTTTTCAATAAGAAAGTTATTGTGTTTATTTATTGTGAGCAAACACCTTGTGCCGAAAGTCGAACAAAATTTTTTTTTATTCACTGAAACAAAAATTATAAAAGCCTATTTTGTAACGATACAAAAAATTATTAAAGCTTTTAGTAAATATCTAAGAAGAACATTTATTATAGTGTGCACATGTGTCGTTCACATTTCAAAATGCTTGTACGGAATGCAAATATATTTTTGGTTGACATAATTTAAAAGTCTAACCTAATTATCTAATGTTTGTAGTGGGAACTGGCGATCAACTTGCCAATTCCCACGCATGGAGTGAGTTTTTTTTATTCAAAAGACGGTGTCATTATTATGAAAATATGCTCAGACTGCCTGCAAATCTAGATGACTGTATTGGGCACCGAGCGCTTTCAAAAGTGTGGCAACAACGTTTGGCCCAAATTTATGTCAGTTTAAAATGTTTCCAGTGTTGTTCTGAGTTTGAGAAATCGTACAAGATATTTCGCAATTCAAAAATATTTTTTATTGCGATATAATAATTATCTCGGGCAAAAATAATGTGATGATAAAAACTTTTCAGATTCTGTCGTCTCAAAATTAAATTGGCTTTACCCAATTTATATAATGAATTGACAAGAAATTGTCTAGTCAGCTAATCAACTGTAATGTGACTTATTTAGCTGCGATGTGGTGGCATAAAAACATTTACATTTTTCGCTTGCTTTTTCATCAAAGGCAAAAACGGTAAGCAGTGCTGCGGTTATTTCAATTGTCGATGACGTTACAAAAAGAGATAGTAATATTATCGGGAGGAGAGTGTAAAAAGTTGTCGGGTATTGAATTTAACTAGCAACTGTCTTTGTTTCATCCGCATATCCACACGCTAACCCACTTGTTAACCAATTCCATACGATTATCGGTCTTTGGAAGATCGGGATCGGATCGGTTCATTTCTGTGTCGGTCGATCCCTAGAAGAATCCATTTTTGTCGTTTGGCAGTACCATTTTTCTCAAGGTTCATTCATTGCCTCTTCGAGTTTCAACTGAGGAAGGTGTACCATACGTGTTCCGAAGTTTCTGTTTAGATTTATTTCCCTCTGAGCAAAACGAGCAGAGGCAGACAAGAGTCTTGTCGCGGTTGGGAATTTCGTGATCTAATACAGTAGGCGTTCGTGAGCAAGTGAGATGCTAGACAGCTACAGTGTGTGGGTGTCTGTGCGCGCTGCAGCTAATCTTTTAATCAAATTAATCGAGGCAATTTGTTCCACTTTGTCAGCATCTAAGGCCTCGTTCATGCACAAGACTGCGCCAAGAAAAACGACTAGGGCTTCCCTATCGCCATGTCTGAATAAACGTCTATTCAACTGGTATGGACATTGACATTGATAAGTTTCACCAACACTAGCTCATGATACAAGTTCGAAACTTCTAAAATTGGAAATAAAGGCCAATCGATGGTAAAAATCATCGATCATTTGGTCCTTGGTATTTCTCAATTATAAAATGAAGACTGACTCTAGTTTACTCCACTTAAACGACAACTGTAGTTGTCGATACAACTCTTGTTTATGGTATGTAATTTTGGAACACTCTTGAGTTCGTAGGTTTTTTTTAGTGATGGGTGAATTCAAATTCTATCGAATTGAAATCTGATTACTAATGTTATCGGAGGATGGTATAGTTTAGATTGTGAGAGTCTATGTATCTTTTTGAGATTAAACTCAATGCGTGTCACGAGCTAGTTTTTCTGAATTTTATCATATGAATGTGTTTACACAAAATTGGAAAATTACCAAAAGAAAAAATTGCGTTCGAACGATGACTTTCTCGTAAATTCGGCTCAAATTTGTTAATTTTTTAAGGTTCATCGTCGTATAAAGCTTTGTTTCCATAGGTTAGTGTGGAGAGAGAGTTATCTTTAAATTTCCTTGTACCGATATCGTACAAACTGATTTATTTGCATGTGCTTACGGACTGCATATTATTTTGAAATGTAATGTAATTTTTATGGGGAACGGACTGGTGTAGCTCCCTTTTTCTGTCACCAATATTTCCATGTTCCCTTTGACAAGATTAAGTTGACGTGGCGTTGAAACCTTCATTTTTATTTTGTACCGTGCAAGGAGTCAAGATTAATTACTTCAAATCTGCGTGTCTAGGCTGGCTTAGGAGCAGCATGAGCGTCATTACGCCAACAGATGTAGTGACGCATATTATAACGCAAAAATGTGAATATATCAATCAACTGCAAAAAATATTAGAATTAATTTTTTAAGGGGGGCTCACTATCGATTCTCAATCCATAAAATAGAAAAAGCGTGTTCTGGAAAAACAAAATCCATATCAACCGGTTCATTTTCGCTTTACGAATAAATCCCGTGTAGTGCCTAAGAATTGCTGCTAATTTTGTGTCAATTCGCTAAAATTCAAATAATGGAGTTCTTCAGAAAATGCAATATGCCAGACACCACCATGATAAGAGTTTAATAAAAATGGCTCTATGTGCATTTCGTGTGGATATAATCGTTGTCATGGCGAACGGTTATTGATGAAGCCGTTACCAACCAGAAGCTAACAAATTGAGAAGTTATGAATTACAAAATGGGATTAATCGAAACTCGAATAAGTTGTTTCGAATAATAGTTTCACCCTCCCGGGTATTCAGAATAGCCTTTTCGTGGGAGGGTGTGTGTGTGTGGGTCGAATGTCGTGTAGGTGGTTTTCGGAATTGGTGAACTTGTTCAAATGCGTTCCTCTTCGGTTGTTGTTTGCTGTGCGCGAGCTTTGACTAGTCGAACCTGAAATCTCCGTCGCGCGCATAACCGCCGTTTATTTGCATATCTAAATATAGACAGTCGCTGCAGTACATGGTGCACAATAAAACTATCTGGTTTGATTCAGCAAATGCAAAAATATATTTGTGTTAAAACAAGTATAAATCATTGACATTTCACTACGTTTTTCTAATCATGTTAGTTGTAATCTATATTATAATCTTGAAAGTTTGTTCTTTCTATTTTAATTTGTTCTCTCACATGTCCGCCTCCGCGTTTACTTACGAACGACTGGACGAAATTGAATCAAATTTGAGCTGTAGATTGTTTCGCTGTTTTGTAGTTGAGTGCAAGTTATTTCTGATATCTTTTCTGTGTAGTTATCGAGATATCAGCCGTTGAAGTTGTAAGCATTGTATTACATTCGCTTCACCGGAAAATTCAAATATGGCATCTCTATTTGACCAAAATGGCGCTGAATATTCGAGCGCCAATTGCCACGCTAGATCCCGAATTTCTAATCATTATTCAATTAATATCTGAGTATTATTTCACAAAATATGAAGAAAATACATCTCGTTATGAAAAGAATAGATATTTAAATTGGCAAACTTTTGAGAATCCAATTTTTTAATTACGTACTGCGGCGCATTTACCTTGACGTTATAACACGTGACGAATATACTTCGGTGTTTTTCGGGCAATTTCTCTAATAATAATTTAGAGAAATATATTTCACAAAAAAGATTATAACGTTCACAGTTGTAAAAAACATATTTTCTTGTACAGCACAAAATCTATTTGTTTGTGACCACGACATATGTGTCTCACGATCATTTCGCCAACTTATTTTTACGTGTAAGATCCGGATTTGGCGAATCCGTCCTTCCCTCCCCTTTTCGATACCAGCGCCCCCTGACGATACCAATGGGAGTTGGGGTGGCGCTGGAGGTCATGACCCGCGTCTTGGTCGGGCGATTTTCGCACCATGCTCGGGGTCAGTTTCCCTATCTCTCTTAACCTGTCTGGTTGGAATTCGATTTGCGGGTTGAAAATCTTGAGTTAAATTGCAAAAAGAAATTTGCACACCATATGGACACTTTTATCAGAATTTCGTTTGTGCCTAAATGGACGTAGCGGTGACTAACATCCCATCAAGTGAAAGTAATTCGGACGATAGCCGGGCCCAATTTACCGTGACCATTAAAAAAGTTTGGGCCTGAACCGCTCAACCGTGAGATCTCGCGCAAGAAGGTTTTCTCGGCGGCCATGTGACGATCAACTCGGTTCTCGGATTGTGTTTTTCGGGGCTGTTTGGTTCTTAACCGGAACCGGGAGACGGTGACCAGAATGCTATGAGGCCGCGAGTGGGGCCAAGACGATCATCGACACTACGCAGTCACGGGCTACGCTGCAATACGTCGAAAGACCGATCGGACGATTCCACAAAGTTGGTGAACATCGAAGCTGTTAACGTAAGAGGGGTCGCTCCCCGACAATTTAAATAAATAAAAATTGGACATTACTCGGACAATAATTGTTTCACAAATTGTGCGTCGCGCAACTTTGTTTTATAAATTTGTTTGTCCGAAAATGGGCGTTCGTTTTCTTGCTACGACAAAAATGATGTGGAGATCAAATAATTTGTTCTGTGTTTCTCATGTGTTGATAACTGAATTGTTGCGTATAACTTCACTTGTGAGTTATACTGGCGCAGAACGTCTCGGTTTAGAAGTTGACTACCACTATTCGTTGAACTTCCGATTCATCGAATCGAAAGTTCAACGAATATGTGTTGATAAAGAGAGAACGCATTTTATGAGGGAGATTGGTGTTTTTCTTCCTCCCAAAAGTGTAGCATCAAAAGTGTATTTTGCTTGACAAAAGCAAACTTACAAACGTACTGCATATTTCGATTCAATAACAACAACAAAAAATATCAGAACACGGCGATCAGAATATTCGCTGCTATGACAACCATGACCTCGATGTCTATATTGATAGGTGACGCCGACATTTGCTTTGCCTATTTGAAGTGCATCCTTCGTTCGCAAGGAACTTTTTTACGCATCCACCTCGGTCATTTAGGTCTCCTCTTACTCAGTACACGGCGGGAGAAATTGGGTGTGGTGGGTGGTGGGTGGAGGAGGTCCCATTACGCGACTCCGACAACAGCATAGTCACGTTCCGAGCTAAATCCAGCTCACCCTGCCCCACCTATTGCGCATACACACACACATTACGACTGCAGTGAGAGAGAAAAATAGAATGCCGTATAAGTGAGCTGGCCGTGACGTGACAGGATCAAAACGACAGAAAAAACAAATAATATATAATATGTATTGGGCACTATTAATCCCACGTTAGTGCGCATGCGCAACTTGCCTATTTTGCCCCAAATTATTTGACGAGCACGCGAACCCCCACGCTTAGATGCCTTTCGACA
Source organism: Mycogona germanica (assembly GCA_034698785.1). Taxonomy (NCBI): domain Eukaryota; kingdom Metazoa; phylum Arthropoda; class Diplopoda; order Chordeumatida; family Chordeumatidae; genus Mycogona; species Mycogona germanica. The sequence continues at coordinate 21,432 of JAQGBY010001614.1, read as the reverse complement.
ATTGACTCCTGGGTTGACAATGACAAATTGAATTGGGAGTTCAGCATATATATTGCAGTATCTCAATATTCATAAGCTTGTGTTCAAATCTAAAACAGCTATGTCCACCGGTTGAAACGTCAAAAAGCAACTCTCGTTCAAGATTGCTGAACCAATTAACTGGCAAAGAAAGATTAATTTTATTTAAAAAAAAATGATCCTTGAATTGTCGCAGATGAGTACGATCAATAGGAGAAAACAACTTATAAGATGTATAGAATCTTCGGTGTGTTCTAATGATCAATGATTTTCTGAAGCTCTTATTTGGACTTCAAAAGTAAGAACCTCATGATACTTCGACCCCCTCCAATCTCCCAAACAAATTTCCTGGCCTTAGGAGCTAAAAATTCACTAAGAGCAGAACTTAGGAGGTTCCAGAGATCCAGATGGAAGTATCCAGGATCCTCAGGGTTTCATCAGTACCATTAATAAATAATACGAAAAATGAAATGTCAATATACTTTGTAGTTGCAACTGAATTGGCCGTTAAGTGCAAATGGAAATAAACAAGTATACACATTTTCATCCCACCCCTCCATTCAGCCCCCACTCCGTGTGACGGCATCGCGTCGTCCATTAAAATAAAATGGCCTCCGTCGGGGGAATCAAACGCTATGGGTTGGAAATTCCAGTTTACAGGTTGTCATTGCTCGGGTTGTTTGTTCGCTTTAATGAGCTTTTGTGCTGGGGCGGATTGAACGAGAGAGCTCGCGCGGTTCCAGAGCTATGCGCTGATGGCGTCATCCTTTTTGGGCAAATACGGAATGCCGGCGTTTGAGGGAGTGTTAAAATCACGTACTGGGATGCGCAAATATTCTAATGACGTGGCTCAGCGTCGCGCAGGAACAAAACAATTGCCAAATAAACGGGGAATATATGAAATGGCAGGTTTGTTTCTCGAAATCAGCAAGGCTCGGTACAAATAAATCATCTATAGGACGGGTAATGACAATCCAAGAGGATTACAAATTTACATGTTACCGGTACCTTTGTCGAAGAAGCATCAGCAATATGTAACACTGGGTTTAATCTGAAATATGAGAATATTTAGTTTTTTAATTAATAGTTAATAATTAATTAACCGATTCGCAAATGCTGGTGCGGTTGGTCATCCTCATCCCCGATCCGACGTTGGAGTATGTCTGATCGTTGACGTTGTCCCTTTCCTTTCGCGGTTTCTTAGCAATTTTTGTTTTGTTCCCAATCAACTGTAGTCAACCCCACTACAGGCGTTTCGTCCCCTCATGGTGCTGGTCAGTTGGTTGTCCGCACCCACCGATTCGCCGCTCGGCTTGCTTTCGCTCCGTCTACGGTACGTGCAGTTCGAAGACATTCGAATTACACGTATAATTTAGGAATTGTTTTTCCATGTTATCAAGTGTCTTCGAATTGCGTAAAGCACATAAAACTTGATCTGCGCCAATTGTCAAGTTTTTGTTTGCCGCATTTAAAAAAATATAATAGGAAATGGCATTGACATGGGCACATGTGTCATCTCTGTGTGTATTGATAGTTCCCCTGTGTCCTCATTGCATGTGTTGTCTCAAAAATATATTTATTTTGTATTAGGGGCTGGTTACAAAACACCAATATCCTCAAAGCAAAAAAAAAAAGTGAAATTGAAATCAGATAACGGAATGATTAGTCTTTAGACCCTTCCACACCGGTTCGCTGCGGTGTGGTCTCATACTTGGAGGAAGGAACAAATCCACACCATCTTAGGCATCTATCCACATCGATTACCATGCTCGTATTTCTCCCTGTTTCCAAGTGTAAGACCACTTTATACATGTAAGAATGCCGGCGTGGAAGGGGACCATTGGGTGATGAGAGATGGGAAACACATTGGTTACATAGGTCGTGCACTGTGCTGATGTTTTTGCCCCCGTATATGTGGAACGGATGCCGTACATGTCTTCCAATAGGCAGCACCGCTGTCTCATCAAATTGCCCGTTATTTCCTAAAGACCGGCTAAATCCGATCACGCTGCTATTCGTATATCTAATCTAATCACAATTCTCATCTCGTCTAAACATTTTCCCATTTATTTTCACTTTCGCCGGTGGAAAAATAAGGCGGAGGATCCGCGCTCGGTCGCCCCTCGCTCCTCCAACCCCGTTCCTATTGCCAATCTATCAGCCAATCTCTGCGCTCGCCCCCCACTCGCCGAGCAACGATATCGGAATTTATAAGCGAATTCGGAGGGCACGTTGCTCCACCAGGGTGCACCGAAACCCAGACGATCCTCGTGGTCGTGAACACCTCACTTGACGCGCCAATGCTGTTCGATTTGCGCCCCGGCGAGGTAGGGAATTGCCGGTGTATGTTGTACTCGTATATACACATTATACTGTATATTGCATACATGGACACGTAAGATGGTGTGTAGCTGCGCCTGTGGTGCTGCGGAGCTATACATCGAGCCATGCCTGTAAAACCTAATGATGTTTTCGTTTCAATCACGCCAATAGAGAGGGCAAGTCGCAGTTCAGACCGCGGTTTGGGGATTATTATTATTTTTAATGTGTTATTAGGCCGCAGTCTATTTTTGGTATGAAGTTATTCACGCATGCTCCTGAGATCAGGATAGCTTTTAAAGAAGTCTTACGTCGTTTCTGTTCTGTGCTAGTCCACTTTAACTAGACACACGTTAGTTTCCCAGCATTTACAGTGCGCTATACAACGTTTTATGTGCAAATATTAAATAATTGTATCAATATTTACAACATTTGAGGAATTTTTATATTTGCTTAGAATTACAGCGTCAATATTGTGTTTTACTTTTATTTTTGTGGCGCTATTGGATTTTGAAACGATATCTTATAAGTTTCGATCAATATCAGTGCAGGGTCAATACTAATTGCAAAGCCAAGATTAATTTTGACACTATGGGTGTCACCTAAGTCACTTCGATGAAATGGTACTACATGTAAATGCGATATAGTGAACAACCAATTAATATATGTGCATTGACATTCCAATGTAACTTCGAAGAAAACATCATTGTCACTCGATTTATATTACATCAATGCTGAAGTCCATGTTAAGACGTTCGGAACGTCTGAGGAGGATAAACTCGTTGCATATAGGGTTACGTCACGGCGACGACGCCACAGTATGGTAAATGTAGACCCCTGTGTTTAACCCACTTTTCGCATCCATTAAAGTCAATCGACTCGTGGTGACGGTTTTGATGATGATGTCGTGAGAGAAGAGGCGACAGGCCTCTTCTCTCGCCACACGTTGGGGGGGGGGCAAGTTCGGTTGTAGGTGGCGCTGCGTGCATAATGGGGCGGTATATAGTTGAGAAGCACGACCAGATGTAATGGGGCGGGGGGAATTTGTAATGGGTTGTCGACACAACGTGTCAGACGGACGACAGAGACCAGACACACACCGCGATAGTGGGTCGGTCTGTCTACATGTTATGTGGATGTAGGTTATGTATTTGTTGAGTGGAACGCCGACAGAAAAAAACCCGAGAGCTCAGTTTATAACCAAATCTCACCTAAAAGGTTTTGGTATGGAGAGAGATATTTATATGCACCTACAAACTAAATGCGAAGGAATGGGGTTTCCAGAGTAGCGCCAGACGAATGACGAAAGAAGCCTCCCTCAAACTATAAATTTCACAAGTAATAATCATAATTTTTTTAAATACCACAAGCCTGATATCTACGTTCGATTCACTGCTGTTCTAAAACAATCAGAAGAACAATGAGAAGAGAGAAAAACAATTGTCTCGATACATTTGTAACTTGAATACTGACTGATGTTGTATCCTTTCTCCAATCGATAGTCAAGTAACTTTGTGATCGAGAGTAGACAAATTGTTCAATTATTTTCTTTTCTTTTATGCGATATCAATTTTGTGATTTTTTGATCGCTCTATTTATTATATCTGTGTGATGTGGACAATCGTATCAAACCCATCAACGTTGTTCTATTTCGGATTGGGCGGTTTCTTGTCGCTGTGTTTTTTTATCAAGTCGACGTGGAACAACATCCGATGAGGCCAATTCAAAACGTACGGGAACGTGTGCACCTTAAATTGGTTTATCGTGCAACTAAATCATTAATAACGGGGACAACCGTTTCTTTGCGCACAGCTAGCTATGAAAGTATACCTCAGATTTCCCGAATCACAGTCTATCTCTAATCACATGTTTTCGGTGTTCACAATATAAAACACGTTCGAATAGCCATTTTAGAATATGCACAACATATTCATGTTGATGATTAGTGATCCTCATGTGTCCAACCAATTTTTGTTTGCCAGTCTGAGACAAAATAAAATCTCAGTTGATACTCGGTTAGCACTGCGGTCCTACGTAGGCGAGGCTAATGAGTACATTCAAGCGTGTGTAGTTTCAAAAGCTCCCCCTGATGCCGTACCGCAATACTTGTTAAGGAGGTACGCCAGCGTCTCCGCTCTAAACCCCTACTCAGGAGGCGACTTGGTAACTTTGCCATGCCTAGGCTTAAACCTAGGTTCAGATTTTTAACGTGTATCCATTACTTAATAGTTGTTTTCAGAAAAACATCACCAAGAAATGAACATTATCATTTTTAGCAGTTTCTCATTCTAAAGTACAACCTTTTTGTTTCTTGTCTACGAATTTTTTTTAAATGAAATGATTTCCAACCAGTTAAATAATAAATAACTGGTTGAAAAGATGTCCTATAGTAAAGGACACTTTATTCTGTCAGGTACAGGAGAAATACAAAATCGCAGTAATGGTGGATATTTGAAAATCGAAATTTCGAATTTTTTTAAGGTTAACAGTAATAATTTTTTATTTGAATAGAAATATTTTTGGATAAACTAATCATTCCTTCCTACACAAATTAACCTGAACCATAATAATTTTATCTGTTGAATTCAATCTAATCGGTGTTTATTTACCCTATCATGACACGATGTCATAATTTGGAAGTTCAACTTTGTGATGTCATAAATTTTTTTAAGTCACTTAAGTTGTATAGCTCTTTCAGCCTGATTGCCGCGTCACTATTGTCACTAGATTAAAGGTCATTGTCAAGTATACACGCGAGTTATGACCATACATATGCGAGTTATGACCATCATTTACATAATACCAGACTACAACGTCCATCGAAGGTCTATTTAAAAACATGGCCAACGCCGATAAAATAGCTGAGCACGTTTTATTAGCACGATAGATCATTTCTGTCAGATCACGCTCGCATTAGCGGCAAACAAAGAATCACGAACACCGGAAATCAAAGGTGGTCACGAATTCGTACTGTGTATGATAGACGCCATTCGATGCATTTGGCGAACAACCCACGTTTGCCTCCCCCCTGCCACGTTTGCGTGTACTTCACCGCAAAGCCCCTGCCTTGTGTGATTGCTAATTCTCAAGGGGCAGTGTTTCAGCTGCTGCCTCGAGGTGAACACGCCACGAATAGCTTCATAGCGCTTTCTCTACCTTTACCTGTATATGGCTGACTGAACCGCGTTATTTATCGCGCCGCCTAATCTCCGCCTGAGCTCCGGCCAACCGGAATTGGATTAATTCGCTCGTATATGTTACCCCAATTAATCCTTTTCGGTTAGTGAAGGACGCCTGGAGCCAGAGGAGAGCGACTCTGACTATTTATAGTGTCTTGTCAACCTTGCACGGGTTTGGTACATGTACGGTGGGGCCTTGAAAACTGTCTGTTGGTATCTTCGTGGTAGCTCTAAGCCTGTGTCCTTATCTCGTTTTCTCCAATCGTGAACATATATAAGCGGACTTCTTCCGTTTTGTTCTGTTTTTGTTGCTAGAGCAGTATAAATATTTTTTCTGTTAGTCTGTCTACATGTTATTCTTTATTGGTGGGATTGTTCATGGTACAAGCTAAATTCAATTAACAAATTATGTCTGTACTCGGTTGGATGCGGTAGAATAACGTTTCTTATTGGACCACACTGCACATGTACAGCATATTGTCATAGAAAAAAAAAGTTTAATGAAAAAAAATAATTGAAATGAGAATCAAATATTTTCCAATCCCTATTTACCCTTTAGATGGCGTCATCTTCAGCAACGACATTGTTGATAACGACGTCCAGGCGTCAGCGATCCGCGATTCTGCCATCGCGTGTCTGTTTCTAAACCTTTAGTTTGTTGACAATCACTGTTCAACCGGGCGCTTCGAAGAATTAGGCTCGTGTGTTCGTGTGCCTTTAATTATATGGACGCGAAAACACGAGGTGTTGACTGTTGGACGAGCGTGACGGCCTAGCTTCGGGACGTCTAGGCTCCATTCCAGGCAGAGCGCGCTGCTTTTTTATGAAAATTAAGGCGATTACATCAACGGTCTCCTGCAATGGTCGACAGATCTTATTATGCTTACATTAGCGACAGAATATGTACCGCTAATATGAGTCCCCGGCGTGTGTTCACGAATAGGAGATCCCATCCACACATGCGCGGTTGGCCGGCCATGGGCGTACAACAGTGTTGTGCAAAATTGCTTTCCACGCTGTTGTGTCACATCCATAGTTATACAGTCACTATGACAGTGTTTTTTTTTTAGGCTTGCTCCAAGAAAATTAAACTAAAAGTAGTTGAATTTCAACAATTTAAATATTTTTCCCCACTTGTAATTTAAGCTGGTCAGGTCGCATTTTAAAAATGGTGTGAAAAATACATTAATTAATTAAATACATGTATTAATTTGATTCATTGAATTTTTATTTTTTTATTTTTTATATCTAATCAACTGTAGTCAACCGCACTACAGGCCTTACGTCCCCCTCATAGTGCTTATGCACTGTGCGAGGGGGAACGACCAGTACCCCGGGATCGAAATTTTCGAGAGCCCGCGCCGGGAATCGAACCCGCGACCGCCGAGCAACAGCCAGTAGCAATACCGACTGGGCTACGACGAGTCGGCCCGCGTACTCTTCTGAAGCTAAAGAGTCTGTAATATAGAAATGAAGAAGGATCGTCTTGAATATGTAATATAAAAATATGGTTTTTTCGTCCGGCGCTGACCCGGAGACAACCCCCATATTTTTATATTAAAGAGTCTGTATTTGTTAAGGACCACCAGCATTTCCGACATTTCTCCCTCCCCGGGGACGACCTGCTAATTTTGCCTAGCCTACACTTGATACTTCGGTAGGGATATTGAACTTGTGTGACTGATATCATACAGGCGCGGGTCCAATATATTTTCATTCCAAAGAAAGCGCAAGTTGGAATTTTTCTCGTAAAAAAATTCAGGAGATTTCGGTGGGGAATTGAACCCACCTTCAATGATTAGCGGTTGTAGCAATGCAATCCGAACGCTACACTACTCGGCACTAGCTTGAAATCTTATTGGCTTGGCTTCTGAGATGACACTGTCCCGATTTCAATAAATGGTGTCATTCATGCACACATTTTTACGGATTGCGTGCTTGTAATTAAAAATTTCGCTTGCAACAAGCTTGTATAAGCTTCGAGAAAATAATCAATGCGTTACCGAAACAGCGGTTCAGATTACTTTTCTAAATTTTGATGTTCTCTGTCTGCGCTTATGTTTTCGTGACAATTTCTTTCAACAGTTTCAAATGTCAAGATCACATTTTTTTTACCATAACTAAAATTTTTTTAGAAATTCGCCACCGCTATTAAATTCACCGCCTTATTTGGTTCTATTTTCTGCCACTAACGCTTTTATAACGTCATGGTCTTCTCGAAGACAGCTTTTCTTCAATAGTGTCAAAATTGATCGTATCGATATTTTTACTAACATCACACTGAAAATAATATCGCTGTAAAATAGGGTATAAGAATTGAAAATAAAAACTGAATCCGGAGTTTTCCATCTCTCAACTTTTAATCAAAAGTAATGCGAGATGCAAAAATACAGTTGTGAACGGCATCCTACTTGCCAAAGGCGATGTCTATTCATACCTCTCTTAAAATGTTTCTGTGTATAAGAAATAAATTAATTTCGATTATGATTACTTCAATAGATATAATGTATATGGGCGACTGATAAATGGAATTGGGGGACTGTTGATGCGATTACAAGCGAGCCGTAAAAACGAATTCGTAGCTTCGATTCATGCACTGCGGGATCCCAGGTGATTTATCAACAGATGGAAGTGGAAAACAGAAAAATATGAGGATATATTTTTAGCGATCTCCACATTCACGACTCCCAAGTGGTGCCCTTTTTTTTCGTCTACACTTTATCGAATGAGGTTGTCGAGATCTGTTCGCGTTGATCGCCATCGTCTTGGTTACCTATTCATACAGTTTACGGGTTCCTGGGCAATTTTAGGAAAAAGAGAGAAACATGGCAAATATTGAGAGACTAAAAAGTATTCAGATTATTTTTTGCTGTTGATTTGTTTGGTGGTTTCGCCATCTTTTTTGGGTGTCAGTCGTGAGATATCAAAAAGCTATTGTTCACAAATTCATGTCATTGATATCACCGTTTAATAATCATCAATATATCATCAAACGGATTTAAGACAATCAATAATGCTGAATTGATTACTAATAACTAATAAATAATCAAAAATGGGAGGCGAAAATGTTACCGATTTTAATTGAATATTGGTGTTTATGGTTAATAATCGAATTGTGATTTTTATTCATTTTATTTGTGTCTATGCGTGTAAATGAAGTAATTCCAACAAACCTAAATTCCATATTTGAGATCAATTTTGCTGGTGACAATTTTAACATTTTACAGATGCATAATTAATATCGACTTATACTCCGCCCTCAGGTTTCATGATGGGTTTCATGGATTGGCCTGTTTAGGTGATATTAAAATCTAACAATGATATTTCTTTTCACATTGCCGTAAAATCTAAATATGGCCTAGATATTTTTTATACGTTCTCAGAGAGTGGCCGTTTATTTTATATTTATTTTGTATTTCCCTTTTGGGGGATCCTATGTATCCACTGTATCCTATTATAATACCAAAACTCATAAGAAGATAGGAAACCTGAGGGCGGAGCATGAGTCGATATTAAATTTGTTCAACCCGCAAGTGAGGAGAGGGTCAGCTGTACGGCTACCCACGCCAAGCGATGTTTGATTACTTTCGTGTAGGGCAAATACATATTTCAGAGTTCATGAAAATTGCAGCAGGCACGCATATCAGCTAAGCTCTATACGGGGATTATCATCAGATATACCTTTTTACGTGAAATATGTTCACAAACCATTGAGCAAATCCATAACCTGTGATGCATGCCCGAATCTCCTTTGAGGATCCGGAATCAATTTGAGTGAATGCAAAAAAATAAATTGGTAAAATAGTATGGTCTGTCTGTACCTTTTTCTCTAAGAGAGTTGTTATCGCGATCGTTTTAATTTCAAGGCAACGTAAGTGTAATTCGAATTGAGCAGTAGGCTACCGGCATTTTCAGATTGATGCCGCATCCTACACCTGTATGCTCTACCTTTCCTAGGTACAATTCATTTAAAGGCAACTTCCATTGAGCTGAGAACCCATTTTATTGCCCGTTATTACTTTAATGCGTCTGCTGTTTGGGTTTCTCGTCTCAACTCACGGAGGCAAGCCGCAAGAACGGGCCAGCTCTTACCGAGCTATTTAAGCTTGCTCGCAGAAGCGGAGAGTACTCGCTCTTATACAAATACGACGCATGTGTATACCAAAGTAGAGTCGATTTTAAAAAAAGAAGGGAGACGAAAAATATGCAACAGGATAAATCGATTGCAGCATAACCGCTGATGCAACGGAGCCCGCCTAACTGGGCCCTCGAACGCAGTGTGCTTATGCGAACCGCCGTCGACGTTCTCCTGAATAATTCATAAGCGAAAAGACATCTTTCAGCGTCGCGCATATATATAAAATCATCGGCTTATCTAATTCCGTGCTCGCAGAAACAAAGTCTACATGGGTGTAGCATGGATGGAGGGGGGGGGGGTTGGGGAGGTTCAGGCGACGAATTCTAGTGGGATGATCCTCTTGAGATTTGATTGGGATATAATAAATGTAAGACAAGACAAACTCTTTTCATTTTGTAAAACTGAAAGGAGAAAAAGTCTAGCATTGACGCCCTCAATTTATAAAAAATAGTATTGATACAGAGTAATGCTAATTCGTGTATTCGTGAGAGTAATGCTAGATGCGAATGCCCCTTTTGTGCATCTTACCCCATTGCCTGCTTTCCTGCATTGCCGTGAAGCTCGTGTGGTTTCGGTGCGCTACGGTTAGCTGCTGCCAACCTCCACGGGGCAGCGTCTTTCGCTGCTTATGCCACTATTTTATAAAATGGGGGTATAAAATGATTTCGGGATAATCCTTTAAACGTCTGAATTGTTACCAGTTTTTAAATTAAGATCAATTGTTTTTTCTCATCTTTCCTTTCACGATGTTCATGATATTCGAATGTGTTTAAGCGAGATCGTCAACAAAAATTCATTAGAGTTGCCAAATTTGGTTGGGATCTATATAGTGTAGATGTGTATTCGGCATTTTGCCTTTGGGTTTTGTGTATTTGTTATTCATATTAAATAGCGCTTCAATGGACCAGATTTCGCTATTCCTATACAGCTACAGGCTGAATATATAAGCGGCACATCCAGTTGCATCGCAGAACTAGAAATCCTTGCATCCCTATGTGTATTCCATACCTGTTATTTTGTGGCGACGCTGACATTATACCTTAACAGTGATTCTAAAACTCTTTGTGCTCTTAATTTTGCATGCATATGTATCGGAATTCTTGTATTTCAATAATAATCCCCGTCCGATAGCCGCAAAACCAAACTAGTGCAACGCGTAGCTTGTCTCCAGGTTATTTGCGGAAAATCCCTTAGCGAGACCGCTGTTGCCTTAAATGTACGGGCTCTTGATTATTCGATTCCGGGGTACTGGGGAAAATGTGCCCCTCGCCGTAGTGTTTAAGAACCATGAGGGGTACAGAAACACCTGTTGTCGTGTACAATTCAGGAAATTTAAAAAACATAATATTGAAACTGAAAAGTCTGGAACATACTGAAATTAAAAAATAGACGTTGCCTGGTTTCGATATTTAATAAATTTCTTTGGTTCACTTAAAAATCAGATCTCTCCATTTGTTTAACGCTTTTGTCTAGCGTATCAGAAACGCATCTTTAAATCGTATTAAATTGTATTTAATCGTATTTAGAGCGAACACACATCATTTAAAGTCATCCTCTCAAAAAGCAAATTATCAGCTTTAATTTGTGTCAGTAACGAGAGAGAAAAATAGCTAGATAGAGAGAGAGATGAAAAAATTACCTCCGGCAATGATAAGCCGACGCGAATTTCCGCCGATTCCGAGTCAATCGATTTTTCCTCCCCCAAGTCTACATATTTTCGAAACCGGTCTTTCCCCTCTATTCGATCCGAATTACAGAGGGAATGACTGAATTATGTTTTAATGGCTTCTTTTTGGAGTTGTTCTCGGATAGCCGTCTTCAAAATTAATGTGTACAATCAGCACTAAATTACAGAAGGCTGCTGCTGTGAAGTAGGACAACACAGAAAGGAAAAAGAAGTAGAGGACTTTTAATAACCAAGCCATAGTTGGGACCTCCCCTTTGTCAGCTTATTAATGTGTGTGGAGCAATTGGAGCTCCGCTGACATTGGCAATTTTTATGAACTGCGAAACTGGTGATTCCATCGTAATAAAGTTGAGCGCATATTACGGTGCCCCGAGTGATCAGGTGTACGAGCGTATATACAAGTACTCTGTGATCCTATGTCTTATCAATTTGGGCTTTGGCGTGAGATTGAGATTTCGCTATGCAATTTATGCTTATGAATTTCGGTTGTGCAGATATTAATATCTGGCAAAGCAAACGTGACAAAGGTGGAATTTTGTTGCTGTCTTTCGACACAACTCCATGATACGTTTATATATTAATAGAGGTATGTTCTCTTAAGCAAAACTAGATAACCGTGCACTTTAGTGCTTCGATCGTCGAAGAATTAGGTTGCAAAATTGGGAGTTCACTTAATCGTACATTAAAAATGCAAACAAGACATATCTGATGGCTCCATATTCATTAATTCCCAGATGTCTCTACTGCTTAGTGCGAGTATACAGAGTCTGTAAACGGTGGCACGATAGTCAATCCTACTGGGAACCTATATTCTAGGCCCCTATCATTTATTCATCGAATTCTTTCTAGCAAGCATCAGATTGTACATTGACCATCCCTTATGAGCTCATAAATTACATGTAGAGCGACCTGAATGCGCTGCCGATGCTTTAATGGCGAAGCTCGATTACAAGTTAAAGTAGGTGAATGTTTTTAACGTTTCTGAACTCGAGCTCAACTCATTTTTAGATGTCGCGGTGTCTCCGGAGGATATTTTTATCTTGCACGGCTCGATCGCCTCGCCCTATCCGGGGATCCATAAAAAGACAGCCAAGCATATAGCCAATTGAATATTTATAAAAACATGAGCAGAAAGAGCAAATTGTCAGCCACATAGATATATATATACGAATCGATCTATCCAATAGAGTACTCTTCAGCCATCTGCGATATGGAAAGTTTCTCTGACTGATCATAATAATACCTGCGCCATGACGCCGTTTCGCATATTGGCACCGAGTACTATCACTAGGTGGTCCTACCCCCAATTGGCAATTCGAGTTTCGGCGAAGTATCGAAAACAATCAATATCGCACTTTCAAATGCATATCGTTTGCACTCTCCACGACTTGGATGCGCCACTGGCGGCGACCATTTTCAAACGAAATGTACCGCATAAAAGACATCACAACTGGTGCAAAACTGAATTCTCGTTTTGCGATCCATGTTGTGTACCAACTCAAATACACACACATTCTCATGCCGGTACACGTTGAGATAATCAATATCCATCTCGATGGCTGAATGCAACAGTGTATTGTCGGCTTCAATTTTCGATTTCCAATTTGACTCCACAGCAGAAGCGCTCCACCATGATCATGTGAAGACAGGAAAAGAGGCAGCTACGGGGTTTTTACACCCCGACGCAACTGGTCCATCAACTAGCTCAACGGTTACGGATGGTTATATTTTTCCTGACAGAGCACGGTGTACAAACCAAGCTTGGAACGAAGTATTAGGTTTGCCGAACGTGTATGAGTTAGGTTTACAAAATTTGAAATTGTGAGTCCACTACCGAACTATTGTACGACTCGTCGTGGCGCAGTTGGTTTGGCGACTGACTGTGGTTTCGGCGGTCCCGGGTTTGTAATTGTAATTGATGTTTCCGTTATGTTAAGAGTTTAGTAGTCTATATACATATATAAATTAGAGAAGTGTCCGTAATAGTTAGTGTTAGAGCCTTCTATGACCGAATCGCTGTTTCGATTCCGGCCGACGCCTTCGGAATTTTTCGGGCGAGAGAAATTCAAATTTCATCGCTCGCCTTCTTTCCGAATTTCTGAGGGTTAAGTTAAAAGGTTGTAAGTCCTCAACAACCATTTTTTTTCTTCAAATATATAAATTATGATCAGTTAATTACTCAGATGGTTGGGTATGATCAGTTTGTTTGGAAAGAATTTTTTATTTTATTTTGGTTTCATGTTTTGGCAGTGTATCGAGGAAAAAGATCTCACTGTTCTCGTTTCTTGAGTTGGTCCGGGGGTAGGCTATTTCGAATCGCGTAACGCGGCAACTGCGATCCCTATATAGCTTTTCTCGTTCGCTTTCTCTTCGCGAAAAACAATCAACACGCCAAGACAAATTATTATCGAGTATCGGGTTGGTTGGAATTATTTCCCGGAGAATACGACCGTGCGCGCTGACGTTCGTGACAATAAGAATTGTTTCTGCGGTCCCCCAACGCCTGCATTGGTATCTTTTTCTTCTTCTTCCCCCATTCTTCTCCAACAGTAAGTGGCCGACAGCTGCCCTATCGAAAAGATATATCTACTACGATGTCCTATCTGTTATAATGACGACCTATTGTGCAGCGAGAGCAGGTTTAACTCAGTTACTGGAACATGGCATTCAGTTTGCCGGCTGAGGTCATCTTTTATTTCCACTAAACAAAATTAATGAAAACTCTAATTTTTGTTTTTCTTCAACGTTAGTGTAGAGGTGGCGCTGTAGACGTTTTTCTCCACAAGTTTGTTGTAGCTCCATAAATATATTGAATGAGACTTCTAGTTGTGCCGTGAGTGGGATTAGAACGGCAAACACAAGTATCTTTCGAGACAGATTTCCAGTCATGCTTCAGTTTATCATTCAGAGGCCATCATGCAGCCACTAGCTCGATTTATATTTTTTGTATACGTAATTCGAATATAATTCTAACGGTACGTCTGTCTGCGTGCGACTCATGCGTAAGGTAATTCAAGTGAGATATGGAGCCGGTCATCATTGGTTGGTCGACCAGAAAAGCAGATGACCGAGCCTCGCATTGATGGCCGCATCCTTCACTCTCTATTAATCCACTAATGAGATTGGGTTTCTTTGGGCCGCAGCTTCGCTGGCGCCTCGCAGTTCTGCCACCCACCAACCCCGACCCCCTGAAACGCACCCATATGGCCCGACCAAACACGCGTGTGCTCTTGCCAATTTCCTCTGAAGACCCGCTGTACTTCAGCCCGGAAAAGAATTCTTAAACATAAGCTACTACAGGTAATTGAGCTTTTCGTTTATCCGATTCAATTATGCACCTGAAATCAGTTTTCAATTCCAGTCCCTAACCGAAAGATCATGATTTATTGAAAATTGAGAGCCGAAATAAATAGTACTCTCTCTGTATAATTTAAAAAATATATTAAAGGAATGCATTATTCCAAAAATATCAAAGGAGAATAAGTTCTAGATTCGAAACATAATTAATAATACTCTGTAATAATGAAGGGGGAAAAAGAATTTGTTCTTACAAATAAGTTGGATGGCAATTGTCAACGGGCAAAGGCAACGTAACTTTTCACAACGTATATCATTTTTATATTTTGATCTGCATTATATACATGTACTCTGTATTGAACATGATTATAGAAAAATCCAAATGGTTTTTCAGATGTCAGATAGTAGGATGTCAGTTAGTAGGAATAGGAGCAAGAAAAAACTTAGTAAGCGTGAAAAAGGTGCCAATGCGCATTGCTACACACAATTTCATTGTCAATTTGCAAAGACAAAAATATTGTCAACGGCTATGTTGTATCGGAACATCGGAGGATATTTTCGTGGATCGGCCTACAGTGAAGGCGCGGTCCTCCACATACACTTCGAATCGATTACCCACATATGGTTGGAGGAGGGATGAAGTACGCATAGGATTGAGATAGACCAGGGGGGATGAAGTGGAAGAGAGGAAGAGGGGAGGAGGTAGAGAATATGGGGGAGGGGAGGAATTGAGGGTGTCGAAAGGGAGGGGATCGAACGGCGCCTTCGCCGATGAAGACGCGGCGACGGTAACTAAGGTGCAAAACAAAAACCGTCGCCCAGATCTATTTAGTCCGACCTCGTTTCTGTCATTCTACCGCGGCTACATCGCCAGGCTTATTGCCACTGCGAGACTGATCCTGTGATTGTCTGCACAATGTATATACATGTATGTATTGAGCGCCTATGGCCACGCAATGTATACGTGGCACCTTTGGCTACTCGAGGATGATCAATAGGACATCGCATTCAACCACCATCGGCTTTCGGTAATTCAGTTCTTTCTGGTTGCCTACAAAGCCTCTGATCAAAGCATTAGTGCTAGCAGAAAAAAGCCGGTGTCATATTGGTCAACCATGCGTCTCAGTGGCAGTTGATAAGCCTTTTGTTTAGCTACTAAGCCGTCGGGGATTTTTTGTACGCATACATGTATGGGTACTTTGACTAGAAATATAGGTTTCATATTTACTTGTCCATCACCGCAGCCTTCAAACCGATATACAAGGACATTCTCTGTCAGACAATATTTAAAACAGAAAAGTGGCGCCTAAAATTCAATAATAAATTAAAAGTCTCGTTTATTTGCAACATAGACATAGACATGCCGATAAAGCGTCGCTTGGTGGCGCTTTGAGATGATCAGAAAGCTGATATTGGTCTTACAAATGTTCACGTTGGTTTTATGTCATACCTTGACAGCATCAATATTTCGTTTGGCTATAACTCAGAAAATTTGAAATCACTGAAACAAGAAGTAAAAAATCGTGATTGTAACTTTGAGCAGTGGGAGATGGCAACAACGTCATCTAGCGATTGTGCGAGTTGCTGGTAGCTATATCGACGAGCCACCTAGCACCAATGCAATATTTATTCGATGTCGCTTAGTTACGAAGAACGACAGCTAGGTAATTAGGTAGTTAGAATTGTTTACTGCAAATAGATTACTGCTTTTATATCGCCAGGACGCTCGAACACTTTTAAAAAGAAGGTTTCGTTGCACTTTTGTGCTAGCCTGAAGTCGGTGGAGCGAACCGAGAAGCCGTGACGTCATCGATTTTCTAATCTGCATTAACAATGGAAAGTCGATGCCCGAGTTGCTGGTCGTTGTTGGGGCTTCGGTCGTTTGTACGGTCGAGATTTTTCCCCTGGGTCTGTTTTTGTTTTGCTCTTCTCATAACTGCGCGTGCGCACTGGCCATTCAGTGGGAAGCGATTAAATTCCATGGCAACTTCGATTCAACGGATGCCCTCATTCGATTAACGGAACTGCCAATCGACCTGTTTCAAGACGTCGCTGACAGATAAATAAGCTGCAGCTATTTTGATAACTTTATTGTTTACGAACATTGCACCAATCACTGTACTCTTATGTCGTATAAATAAAATATTATTTCAAACTTGAAATGGTTGAAAACGTAGGCTCGGCGTAGACTGATAGTGTTTTTTAAATTTTCCAATCACTGTAGTCGCCGCACTACAGGCGTTTTTGTACCCCTCTTGGTGCTTAGCCACAATGCAGTACCCTGGGATCGAAGTTATTGAGAACCCGCGCCGGGAATCGAACCCGGGACCGCCTAGACAGTCAGTTGCAATACCGACTGGGCTACAATGAGTCGTACATGGTTGTGAGATCGATCGACTTGGTGTGACGGGTTCGGGTTCTCCAGTCTCGGATTCTCGTTTATTCCAGCTCTGGGTTCTTTTGACTGTTTCCCTCAAAATGGTCTACTGTTGCTAGACGAAAATCATTTCCCATGCATCATGTGGTCACCGCTTGTCAGGTGTGGTATAATCACCGACTTTATATTTGTTTATTAAATTCCTGTCTCATGAATGACCACAAGATAAAAGACTGAAATAAGCAGCATTCACCGTAGAAATTGCTGCACTTTAGGTGTATCCAGTATAAATTTCATAATCATTCGTGTTCTATCGATGAACGTGAACAAAATACGCTACTGTTTTGCAGTAATAGATTTATAGCGTTGCTCTCCTAAATTCCTTTTAATCCTTTCAGTTTATTGGGAAAATATTTTATTTGGGCTTATTTCGAGGGTTTTATCTTCGGGTAGGAAATGTAACATGGTGACTTGTGATTTTATCTTTCATTCGAGAGTTTCATTAATATTGGGCAAGGTCTTCGTATGATCACTTGCCATGTCGTGGTTATTTTAATACAAGCAAAAGATACATTTTCTAACCAGATATTTTTATTTAAGGCTCATAGAATGCTTCCAAATCTTTTTTAAACGCATGAACCGATTGTTGGAAATGAACGATTTCAGGTGCGTTGCAAAATAATTACGAAGCCAGACGAAATGTTAAATTCTTTGTGGCAATTGTTGCAATTGCTAAATCTGATTTTCTTTCTCCTGACAGGAAATTGAATTTTTTTGTCAAGCCGTTGACAATAAAATATTGATTCCGCTTTTGTTGGTGACAGAATCAGCCCCACATGGGTTCCTTTTCTTCAGATATACCGGGACTATTGATCTTTTTCTGTGAAATTGTTTCTGGTATTTTTTTGTTGTGATTTTATGGTACAACAGCTTCATTTTATTGGCATATTCACGACATGATTAACAGCATTTGTTCTAGGCAAAAAATTGGCATTTGTTTTGGGGAAAAAATTGACAAATCAATTTTACTTTGACATCAGTAAAATATCATAACTCAGATTTTTTCTTAAAATCCTACCAACTGATTCGTGATTTGTTTTCCGTAAAAACGCTGCCTATTAATTGGTTACAACCACAGTTTTATTTGCAGACTCTTGTTTAAATAAAGTCTGCATATAAAATATTTTCAGCAATGCAAATGTGGTTTATTTTTGGAAATGTACATAAATGTCGTTTGTATAAAAATTCTGGATTCCTTTATAGATATTGTTATTATGGCTTTAGACATTTTCCTGAGTTATTCATATAATGCGGAAGATGAGTTCTAGAAACTTTCGTTTTTTAATCTAATGTGGAAAACATTTTCTTTATGTAAAAAGAAAAAATATTTCCGTAGAGTAAGTTTGCCGCTTTAGAAGAGCACAGACATTTTTTAAAGCGACGGTTAATTCTGTTCCTCGTGATTAGATTCACGGCGAAATGGGGACCGAGACCATTCAGTGGTTGAACCATTGTAAGGCCCACGCAAATACGCATACATGCAACACGTAAGCAAGCAGTGGATAGAAACTGGGCTAAGTTCATGGCCGCGACATAGTTTCGTTTGCCCCCATTGATACAGCCGGCGCAGGTAGACCACCCATACAACCCCCTGAGGCCACGGCCCAACATTTGATTTCGTTAAATTATTTCAAATGAAAACGAACAGAGAGAGAGAGAGAGAGAACGAATGCTAATAAAATAAATAATCTTTATCGTAATTTAAAATAAATGTCTCACAATTCGGGAACCAACAGCGGCCGAATTGACATGAATTTTCCGAAGCTGTGACAAGCGCTTACTAACACCAACCTCCCCAAACCCAGTGCCAAAGTTCGCCCTAGTGAAAAACTTGAAAGAGCGCCTATGAATTTCAAAGCTTTCAGGAAAAAGAAGTTGGTGTCTCAAAGTGGGTCTCATGAAGTAACAATTATCGTCGGGTTTGCAAGCACATACCTGTGACGTTGTACGTGGTTGCGGCCCGTCGACGGAAACTGTTGGATCTCACGGAGTCAATGCATTATTTTCTTGCGGGGAATCCCAGCCCAGCTGCCAGGGCTCGCTCGACGGCTCGATCCCGTCGCACTGCGCCTCGCCGACTCCACGATATGGGCGATATCCCGGGATATTCGTAATATTATAGACAGGACCGATCGATTGAGCTAGCTGGCTGCGCCGCCCTCCAAACCGAAGCAGCAACAATTGCAAATCTGAGGTACCCGAGTTCCGGTGTTCGATTCCCGGCTACGGTTGTCTTCCGTTTTGTTGAAACTGCCGATTCATTCGGGTTGCCACGCGTATACGGATGAACGGACGAAGTTCACGAACTGCTGTCCACGGATTTATGGGTAGATCGAATCCGTCAACAACCTGATAAATACCGTGAGCGACTTAACGACGAACTACGTGTTTTAATGGCTCAGTTCGTCGACGATTTCGTAAACGGAGAACTAGTCGCGGACAAATTACGCGTTCCTGTTTCCGGTTTCTTCCAGGGCCAGGTTGGGGAGACGTGAGTCCGTTCCGTATGGGATCGGCTGCAGGTGAAGCATGGGCGGGGGTAGGTTCTATCTATATGGAAGGAGCTCGCGAAACGACCGACCGACTGTTGATTCGCAGTGGACTCGGAATGGGGTGAACGGTGGTTGCACTGCGCGCGCTGCCGCGTGAAGCTATTATGCTCCTAACACCAGGTGTCCTCATGGTTCGAGTTCTTTTCAGGAGCCTCGAACGGTCAGAGGTTCCTGGATACGTCATAATGTACAATAATTACGGTGTTTTAACATATTAGTAATAAAAATAAGGTTATCGTATTGCAGAACAATTAATCTAGTGCTGTAATTGATTCGTTAGTCTATCAATTACGAAATTAATCAACAGGTTATCTTTTTAACCTATTTACCGAGCGAGACTTCCACGTTCTTCGTCTTTTATCCAGTGCTCAAGCACTATGATAATATTAATACTATCCTATTTTCATTTAATAATATCTATTTTCAATGTCACGATTTGTGACAGACATAGACTAGGTATCACAAAACTTTGTACACTCATTATTATTGAGCGGATATGTTAATTTCGCTTCAGATATCGATTAGTGATAGATTTTTAATCAGTCACATCTTTTAACATTCTACATTTTACATTCTAATTTCGATAACGTTGATGAAAATATTTTCTTGGCGTATTATATTTGTAATTAAAAGTAAGCACGAATGAATGGCATTCAATATTACGGGTGAGATTTGGGACAGACAAAATTACCCTGTACGTAAAAATATTGTGAGTGGGTTAAAAGAGACTAGGAAAGAAAATAGTCTTGAAATTGATTGTCCCCTGTCGTTTTTCTGCGCAAAACTCATGTAAGATGGAGAAAAAACTTAGCTCAAGAATGGAATAATAGAAGTGGGGACAAAAGCATCCCACACACAGATGCACCGGGCAATCCCAAAGTATAGCTCGAACCTGGGCGGCGCGAACCAGCGACTGAGGGCTAATTATTTTTTGCGGAAGCTCGTAATAATAATTGCCATTGGGACGCCAGCGTCGTGCCTTTCCGCGCTGAGGAAGAGCAGGCAGGCGGGTTTGACAGCGCTGCCGGTTTTCGCCGCTGCAACGCCCTCCGTCGCCGGGCAACGGTTACCGTGGCGACTGTGGGCACGCGTGCGTTATAGCCACACGATCCGACTGCAAATACGTCTTCGCGGTTTGCGACGGCGCCCGCTAGTCGCGCTGCTCTGACGGTCAAACCTCCTGCGATCCGGGCTCGAAATATTTGAAGTTCTAGGTCAATGAGGGCCCGAGTACATGAGTCTTATTCGTTAGCAAAAAGTATGGAACCGTTTTAGCGTGAAAATTGCAAGTTTCCTCGATTACTCACTAGGAGGCGTCGCGTCAGCCGCCGTTTGACGTACTACCGGTGATTAGTCCCCGGTGACGTTACAATATGCTGGCAGAAGTATCGTAGCATATGCAGTGATCATTTGCGTCTAATATTTTCCTCCCTTTTTTGGTTCAGACCAATCAGTTTTCTTGAGGAGAACCAATCGCGTCGAACCAATCGAGTAACAGTGACCGACTTGTGGCACGACGGTCCCTTGATCGATTCGCACAGCATAAGCATTTTTTAATTTTATCACCTGAAGTAAAAAGCATATTACTTCCGGTGATAAAGCTCCAAAATCTACCATTTTCTGCGCCTGCCAGGATCACAGGAGTATTGAAATATTCGATCCCGGATTACTGGTGAAAATGTGCACCTCACAAATGCTCCAAAGCACCAAAAGGGATACAGAATCTCCTGCTGTACATTTGAATTAGAAGAATAAAGAAGTAAGAAGGGTTTTTTTTTTTTTTTTTTTTTTTAATCAACTGTAGT
>JAQGBY010001613.1:0-28104 GCA_034698785.1 Mycogona germanica | reverse complement strand
CTCTCCGCCTCGGCGTTTATTTTTAAAGGGCTTTACGTAGATAGTTCTACTAGCAGCTGTAGATAGTTCCGCTAATTTGTAATCGTGTACAAGTTATTTGAAATCTCGATGTTGCGTATTTCTCGAGATATGAACCGTTGAAGTTTTAAGCATTGACATTCAAAAGGAAAATTCCAATATGGCGTCTCCACTTGACCAAAATGGCGCTGATTTTTATACCATTTCATTGATCCGTTCGAGAGATAGTCTCCGGACACGAAAATCGAAATCGCTGTTTTATAATATAGGATTTGACCGAGTCAAGAAGACGTCCACAGACGTTCAGACACAAGACAGACGTTCTGTTATCAACAACAGAAAATAAATAACTAATCTTTGAAAAACATTGGGGTCGCTAAACTCAATCAATTCAAATGTGTCAGACACCTGCGTTACTTTCAGGTTGTGAATCAGAATCGAAAGATTGTCGGTAGACGTCACGAATGCTCACCTATTTCTATTTTCTGCTGCAACCAGACAAACAAGAAAAGCGATTGTAGCAGCCCCCTCAGGCTCCTAGCGAGAGTTGTAAGTGTGTGTGTGTTGCACCGACAAACGTCGCTCGAAATTAAATAAAAATCCGAGTAGCTTTCCCCACTCGGCAGTTATACATATTGCGCCAACAAGACACTTCACGGATAATCTTTTGCCTATCTCGCGAGCGCCAAGGAGTTCTTTCAATTTGAAGAAACGTATCAGAAGACACGAGGAATCTAGCGATCAATGAAACGCGAAACAATGAACACAGCGCTTTTCGGCGAGCCATTAAGATTGGCAGATAGGCCAGCATTAGCATGTTCTTAGACGGGATTATTTCGTTTGGTGAGAAAATTCATTTCATCGATTGTTCGCAGCCAAAAAGACAGCTTCTGGAGATACAGCTATTTATTTTGTGGAAACGTAATCATTTCTGTTTGAACCTGGAAATCCAAATAAACGTTGGAAAAAAGCTCAGAAAGATCTCACTTCCCCATAGAACTATGGATCAACCTAATAGACGGTGGCAAATAGTGCTGATTACACGGCGTCTACACGGCAAATGAAATCGATTGCACGGAAATTACACGAGCTATTTCAAAACAGTCAATCAATGTTGAACTCCATAGATCGCGTCAATTGATGACCTTTTTTTCTGTAGAGGTCTAATTTTTACAAATGTTCGAGAAACTCGATTGATCTACTTTAGATGGCAGTCGATGGACTAACTTATTTGGAATTTGATTACATGAAAATAAAAATAAACAGAATTTAAAGACTGAGAAATTCAACGAATTCAACGAAACAATAAAATTACACGGCATTACGCACAAATAAATAACTAAAATAAAATATTACACGGAATTCATCAGATAACACTTTTTTATCCAATTCATATACTTAAATGGAAAAATTAAAAATTGAAAATGTTAGATCCCAAATTAGATAAATAAAATGAATACACAAAATAGATCGAATACAAATAGGAAGAACAGAAATAATCTTAATCTTAATAAAATTCTGGGATTTTTGGAATTATTTTCGCTTTCATTAGTGATTTAAAAATGAAATTATTTGAAAATTCAAAACGCAAAAACACCATGTTGAGGTGCAGTGCAATGTACCACAGACGAGGATAATATTACAAACGACACCAAGACAAATATTAAAAGAAGAAAATATGAAATATTGCTTAAATAAATTCCAACATTCTTAAATATGAATAAGAATGAGCTTCGATAAATTGGAGCCCCCATTACAAGGAGACATCGAAGACAGCCAATCAAATTGCAATATCAATGCTGAACGAAACGTCACATCGTCAGGGACAACAACTAAGATGTTGATCCAACTTGTCAATTTAAATTTGCACATCTTCGAATCAAAATGAAGTGTCCATAAAGGTGAGCTCGAAAATCTCTATCTCGTAACACGGGTCTTAGAAAGATCAGCCATCATTTAACTACCTAGTACCTAGTACCAACATTTCCTTCTTGTCTCTCTCTCTCTCTCTTTCTCCTGGCATCCATAGTAGAGGTAGTGAGTAGTGATGCGACCCCTTTAAACGTGAGAAGAGATTGTCGAGCCTCGATGTCGCCATCCGGCAGAGGGCGTTGACGCGGCGCCAAGATACACCGGGAGAACATTTGCGTTCCTTTAATTCTTGTCATAAAATTTGCGATCACAGAACGGCGGAGAGGAAAAGAGCGAACGAGCGAAGGAGAGATACGTGTTGCGTCTAATGTCTTTCTGGCGCATGCGCAGTTTCAATGGAGAATGTCAAAGTAACTCTTTCTCTGGAAGACTTAACCTTGTTACTGAAAACAATTCAGGACGCCGGTGGAGAGAACGAGAGAGAGAGCGAGGCAAATGAATGGACGCGCGTTTGCCAAATATATACGAGTCTGGTACGTATCCAACGATGTTTACCTGGTATTCTTAATTTAATTAAAACGCTCCCCGAAGACGTGAGGAAAAGACGTCGCACCAGACGCGGCAGTCGCGCATATGAAAAGTGGAATTCGTTCAGGCAAAGCCCCGACCGCAGCAGGTACAACTGGTGCGGCCCCGGGATCTACACAGCCCTAAAGGGGAATTGGTCAGGTCATATTAAATACCGATATTCACAGGTTAGTCAGAAAAATAATTAATACATGCCAATGTCGATTAAATGTCAATTATGTCAAGTCATCAACTGGAAATTCAACCAACGATAGCAAAGTTGGTCGATTAAAAAATGTGTTGTCTGAATTACGTTATGCGAATGTAAGTATCGATTGATTTCAACGTTGAATAATTCCAATCCAAACCTTAGGATACTCGTAAAAAATTCCCGATACAATCATATATTTAAATAAAACGATTGTTGTGATTTCAATTTGAATAACGTCATATTTTCAGGAACTGGTTGAAATAGCTATTCGTTCTCCAGCGTTGAAGAAATTTCGCCGCAGGTCATCCTGACTTGGTTCAGACTAGCGAAATGAATGAACCTGCTTTTATCAAACTTTGCATTATTGGTTTTTTGATTTAAAAGCTGAATAATCTCATTTTGTCATATCTGAAAGCTTTTTCATGCACCAGTGAAAGCTAGACCATCAGTTTGCAACAAAAATCATTCTCTCAAATGGCAGGTCGAGGGATACTTTAAACGGGCTTCCCGAAGAACTTCCTGTGTTAGCCATACACACCATCGTTAGGTAGAACAACCCCAGGCAAAATATCTGTCATGATTTCAATAAAAATATGATTCTGGTCGCTGAACCCCTTTTTAGTAGGAAGGAAATCTGAAACCGGAATTTGCTGTTGATGTTGCACAAAAACACATTAATGGCCATGTTATTTTCTTTAAATCCAGTTGCGTAAGGCATATGAATCGAGTGATTTAAACTTTAAAATAACCACACACGAAAAATATGTCAAAATTCGACGATGATTAAGCATAAGTGAACGAGCACGGGACAGTTGCATGTTTTTTTGTTGACAGAACAACGTATACATGTACGTGTCCAAGACTGTTAGATACGGATGAGGATGACCTACTTGGAGCTCGAGACCACACCCCTCAGAATTTGTAGACAGACGCTCAATCCACTGACCCAGCAGGGAAGGACCCATCCACATCAATTAGTTGATTGAACAAAAACCAAAGTTGATTCCCGATGAAGAATGTTTCGAATGCCATTGACGTCGTACCATGGGCCACCAATGGGCGTATCGGTAAAGGCCGCAACGAGACGGAAAGGCTCAATTAGATTGGATTTTTTGGGGAGGTAACGGTGAAGTGAAGTGAGGCGGCGCATATCTTTCAGGAGATGAATCCGGGACTGATAGGAAACGAGAAAGAGGAGCTGCTCGCGGATGCGGAGGCGGAGGTGGAGTCGGTGGCGGTGGCGGAAAACGCGAGTCGAGCGGCGAACAAAAGTAATTGTCCATTTCCGAGCGGAGCAAAAATGTAAATCAGGCGGGCGTAGCGAAAAAGGCTGGATTCATATACATCACTATGCTAACATGCCTTTTGCGCGCCGAAACAGCGTAGCCATGACAACGGCTGTTGCAAAGGAGAAGAGGAGGAGGAGAAGGAGGAGAATAAGAGCGGGGAAAAAATCCGCATCAATATTGGCGTGTGTGAAAAGGAATCAGAAAAAGTCAACGTTGGCACGACCGGTTGTCGTCATAACAACTATTCTCGGATTTTCGAATGTCGATAGAGCATTATTTAAGCGAGAGAGCCAGAGATGTGAGTGGAGGTGGGGTGGTGAGAACATAGAAGAGGTGCGTGGGAGGGTGAGACATCGGGTAGACGGCGTCATCGAAAACCCGGTGGGATCGGAATCTTGGAGCGTCACCCACAAGAGAACGGTGACAAAATAATGATGTTGTGATGTATTCAGGTACATTTCAAGGGAGGATTCAAATTGTAATACAAATATCACGATGGCCTGACCAAGAAACTATGTTTTTCGATTGACACCAAATCTAGCCAATAAGAAGAAATGCTGAAAGATAATTTATTGTCAAAGTCTAATTTCGACAAATGAATGAACGTTAAACTCATTTCTTACAGAGCATTTATCTTACTGTAGTATCAAGAAAGTTTAAGTCAATTTGATTGTTAAATCGATCAGTTGCCGTCAAATCATTTCCGACCTCTGATGACCCCATAGATAAAAGCTTTCCAATGTTTCCAATCGAGTACTGTTTTACGTAGCGGTTGCAGGTCTTGTCATGAACTCTTTCTAACCCTGTCCATCCACTTGATGCTTGTCATACTCTTTTTTCTGCTGCCCTCAACGTTACCCAGCATAATTCCCTTTCCCATTCGTCCCAAGACATCCGCTGCCTCACCACCACGGCTTCCAGAGAGGCATCTGACTCGATGTCCTCCAACTCTTGTTGGTGAAAATATGGGATGATTGCTTGCAATCGAGAACAATAAGATCGGCGATAAACAACGTTTATATCTGATCTTCAGGAAAAATTAAGAAATTGCAGATTTGCGAAACGCAAACTCACCTAGCACTTTCGTCACTACCCAAGAAATAAAAATAAATAAAATAAATTTGTTAACAAATTAAGGCCTTCAATTTTTGTTATTGCTACTATCGGCTTCATATATACTATTTTGGACTTGTTGACTCGTTCAGCTGATCAAGGTACGCGGAGCAGCCATCTCTAGCACCGGAACTGAGAAAACATCAATCTTCTTTGGGTCAATCTTTGAGATTTACAACATCACTTGGAAGTGATCTCTGTGGACATGTCCTTGTCCCTCATTATGACCGAAACATCGAGAGAGAAAAAATCCGAGTAGTCGACAAACAGCACAATATGTTTAACAGATGAGGACACCGTGAACCAAGATGGCGTGAAATTTGGCACCCATTTGCAGGCGCAGAATTTTCAATTGCACCGGCTTTATCCCAAACTGACTGCTGTCCTAAAAGAAGAAACTCTAGTCTCAAAATGAGAGTAGATAGGAGTCATCGCATAAATTATGGTTTAGAGATATTCTCCGCAAACAGACCAAAAAACCTCGCCGCCGGAAATGCTTATCGGGGTTTATTACTGTGGGGGTTGGCGCAGGAATTTAGCGACAAGCGAAACTGGCCCACAGCGAAAAATGTAAATGACCAGGTCCTCGAGAGAGGCGAGACCCTCCACTTTTCCCCAAACACACACAAGTCGGTTTCCAGCCACCTTCCACTCGAGAAAAAAATAAAAAAATTAAACGCAGCGAATAAGTGGTTCTGTACTTCTTTATATTCCAGTTAAGCGTCTTTTTAGAATTCTATAAAATAACGTTTTCGGTGCGGGGAAGCAATTTCGACTTAAGTGGTAATTTTGTGGCCGAGAAGAAAAAAATGCACCGCGCCAAAAATGACGGGTTTTCGGGGAGCGAACGTGTTATATGAACAAAAAGGAAGGTTTCTTAATACAAACCCGAGTCCCCGTGTCCTAATACAGCCCAAGTTGGTCTCCCAGCATGACGATCAACGTCATATTGAAAATTGGAACTAGATTTCGATGTTCTTCGTTTTATAATGAAATCCGATCTTTTGGCCAACTCTGCTTCGAGTTTGAATTTAGCGACTAAGTTGGGATCGTTTCCGAATGTCCACTGTCCGTTGGAGAGAGTGCGGTCTCCGGAGGATCGGGGCGAGTCTGGGAAATGCACTGCACACTTCGAATATAACAAAAATAAGTAGCAAAACAACAGGCAAAACTGTATTGCCTAAAGCCAGGCGCCGCCCGTGAGAGACATAAAACATACTTAATTTTTGGTATTTCAACAATGCGCTTTTGGTGCGGCGGAGCGCCCGGCCTTCGTCGGCTTTGAGAACGAGCCCAGGAAAAAGAAATGCGCAGCGCTAAAACAAAATATAAACTCGGCAAATCTGTCCTCGGGGAGAACAACTTTAGGGGGGGGGGGGCTGATAAGTTGGAGGAGAAGAAGGGGATGGGGGGAGGGAGGGAAGGCAGTGCGGAGAAACCCTCATGCGTTTCTTCATTAGATGATAACATTTCGATTTGAGGAAATGGCGCGAGATGGCCTACCCCCCGAGGCCAATTTTACCCCTCCATGCAACAACGGATGGCAAAATTGGGTCTATTTTATTGTTCGGCTGCGATACAGCTAACACTAGTCACACATGGACGACGCGTTTCAAAGGATTAGATATTTTTGCGGCTCACTTCGGGTTTATTGGAGGAGCTAGGAAAACGAGGTAAACTAAGTTTACTAGGAACTGGGAGATCATGGCTAGCAAAGTTTTATTTCATTGCTGACAATTTCAGAGATGGTTGCCATTTCTAGTTTCAATCAAACCAGGAAGAACGTCTGTTAAAATATTTCGAGAATTACCAACAATGACGCGCCAACATCGGGTTCATCAACCACGGCTGATGGGTTGGTTTGAATCCACCTACACATCGGTGCTGGTTCAATTATTTAACGTTCACCTGGTGTGTCCATGGACCTGATGGGGACATGGTGGTGATGATTTGTGTGTCAAACTGTTTTTCCCGTGATCGAAGGTTCGATTCCCGACTGAGACCTTCAGAATTTTTGGGGCGAGAGCAATTCCTACACACGCCTTCCTTTGGAATGGAAGTAAAGCATTCGACCCGTGCATGTACGATATCAGGAACACGTTAACGATCCCTACCTTGGTATATAACAAGCTCAGGCATGGAAAATAAAATGACCAGGTCGCCTCCTGGGGGGGGGGGGGTTTATGGGGAACACTATGGTGGACTTCCTTAACAAATATCTGAAGATGGGTGGTGATGTGTCCACCCATGTCAGACCGGAATCACAAATAAGTTGACTAAATATTTGAGAAACTTCGTTGCGCTTTCCTAGAACTCTTATCAAAACATTTAATAAAAAATAAACGGGTTGATTTTTCTTTTTCTAAGCGCTCTAATAGCAAATAGCATTTCGGCAAATACAATGGCTTACTTATTGGTCCATCTAAGCACCGGCTATGTGGCCATTGTCAAACAGTATGGGGAGCGGATTGTTTAGCTAACGACCCGTTTTGTCGAAGGAATGGGGGTGGGGGAGGGTTTAAAGACAACACATTAGGACGCGCTCAGAAGCACTTCACATCACTTCCAAAGTATTGCGAGCCGGCTGAAAGATTGAGCGAAAAATCAAACATCCATTCATTCGTTAAGAAGAAGAAAAAAATCCTCCCGAGACAAGAGCTTTAATGCAGTTGTAAAAAAAATTCTTGCAACGAAGCTATCCAAGACTACAGTGTTGTAGGACTCGTAGGAGGAGATGAAGACAGCGAGAGAAAAATGGAGAAAAAAACCTTAAGTGGTGTTCGCGCCTGGATAGATAATTCCGAGCA
The DNA here is from genome assembly GCA_034698785.1 of Mycogona germanica. NCBI lineage: Eukaryota > Metazoa > Arthropoda > Diplopoda > Chordeumatida > Chordeumatidae > Mycogona > Mycogona germanica. The sequence continues at coordinate 20,227 of JAQGBY010001613.1, read as the reverse complement.
AGCTGTATAGAAACAGGAAAATTGGCAGAATCTCTAATGAACGCATTAAGGTGTGAAATGTGGATTAGATTTTCGTTGTCTTCGCTGAGCTCGATCTAGCCGCAACCAAGCACTAGCCGACTCTACTCATTTATCTCTCTGCTCTCTCGTTCTTAACCGATCCGCTTGTCTCGTCCATCCAATCCACACAAGAGTGACTCCACTGATTCACATCTATAGTAGGTGATACCAGTAGTTTGGGTACTCGTTGCAGGCGCCAATTTTGATTATGGGGACAACATTAAAAATTAAAAATCCCGATCCACTACATCCAATCGACTATAGGAAATACACCACCAACTGCAATCGATATTAAATGAACGATAAACTAAAATCGTCAAACATACAAGTACATCTGTAAACGCTAATCGACTACGATACACGATATTTCTGTACATAATATGTAAAAATGATAGATTCCCAAATGTGCATAATATATCACTATGTATCGTTCCAATAAATTAAGATACTCTATCTCCAATAGTAATGTAATGTAATATCCAACACAGAAACAATCTAATACGAAATTGGTCTTTCCTGTCCATGATTGGAGAGCTCCTCAACGGCGCAACGCAGAGCCATGTAGTAAAGTTTAAGGTCAGCGCAACTTATTTTACGTCTTCAGGTTAGTGCATTTATAAGATATGAATTTAATAAACAAACATTTTACATGGCAGTAAACGGCGGGACGACATCGATTATAAGCATGTGGTGGTCACATGGTACATGGAGCGTGATGAGAGAGAATGTGATAGTATAAACAAATATATGTCGCCATCTACCGAGGGTCTAAATCACATAATAATAATTTCCTCATAAAACTGATTCAAGTTCGGCGAGCAGCAACATATTGGACGGTTCCAACACAGCAGATGACGTTGACCACCAACGCCTGTGCAAGGTTTTTGTGTTGTCTGCTGTGGGAACTCGGTGTCTCGATCGCGAGACTAGGTCCACATCCAAAAAGTTGAGAAAACTAATTCTACTTCGTTCCACGCGCAAAGGCGGCGACCGCCCTGAAGAGAAGAGAGGGCATTCAAAGTTATTCCACTGCTTTGGTCCGAATAAACGTGTCCTCGTTTGTTTCGAGATGATAAAGTCAAGTGGAATGACAACACTCGGCTTCCAACAAGTGAATTCGACATGCCGGCATTAGAAAGAACCAAACGCTCGAAGAAAAAGAACCATCCCCTCCCCCTCCCTCCCCCCTCCAAGAAACTACAGCAATAAAAAAAGTAAGACAAGAGAGCGACGTGTTGAAGTGGAACAAAGTCCAGAAAAACAGGCCACTGCGTGTGTGCGTGTGTCAACAATGCTTCAGCCAGTTGCAAAAACAAGATAAGACAAATTGGCGTAGATTGCGAGTCTCCTTAACAGTAGCCGAGAAAATCAACGACCCCTTCATAAATCTAAAATAATCACAATGAAACAACTTTTAAGGTCTTTAGCGATCGCTGGCCACTATTTTACAAATAATAAAAATGCCACCAATTGTATTCTAATTCAACAGCTGACATTTTGAACGTCATGTTTAGAAATTGGATATTTCCGATTTTAAAATAAAATGTATTAGTAATAAAAATGCTGATTAACTATCTAATAGAGCAATTAATTGTGGGCATAGTAAACGGTATAATTTGAGATTTTAAATACAGGGATCGGGCAATTCTTGAGACCTTATTAAGATATTTAAGGAGGTCCAGCTAAGCCTAAATCTAGGTAGAAATCTTTAACGTGTACCTGAAATCGAACAGGCAAGGGTCCCATGTCTAAGCAAGGCGTGAGTAGAAATTTGTCTCGTCCGAAAAAAAATCCGAAGGTTTCGGTCAGGAATCGAATCCGCGATCCTCTGGATTAACAGTTCTACACGCTATCCACTACGTCACACGAAACACAGGATATTGAATTGATACTACTGTCAGATTGTATATTTTTTAAATAGTTTGTTGCGAGTCGTTTACAAACGCAATACTTTCGCGACACCCTGAATTATTAATGCGTGTAAACGCCAGCGAACGAAGAAGCTCCGCCCGAAGACGGCAAATTGTACGGCACCTGTGCTATGCGGGTCAGCATCAGTTTAGGCTGACTAGTGTTAATTCTCCATTGAGGCGCTTCGTCAGCCAACAACGCCAATTAAAATGGAAGTAAGAGGAACCGATGTGTCACAAAAGAAATAACAATCAATAATTTCAACGTCTCATCGAAAGAAAACAAGTGGAGAGAAACTGAATCGACAAAATACGCTCGTAAAATAAAATCTAGAAAAGTGAGCAAATTACATCAGCTTCGATCGTTTTTCGTTGTCGTCGAAAAAAAATTATATTTTCACAAATGATTTGTGGGGTTATATTGTCGGTGGGCATTTACTGGCAAATCTCAGCGGGTCGACACAGAAAGCAACTGCCGGATCAATAAAAAATAAACCATTTCATTCGGCCGGCGGCTAGAAACGCGAGAGAGATTCGCGACTCGACCGTCACACGCCATCCAGAAAAAAAAGAGTATCCTGAAATGGGTGCGCTGTCGCTCTATCAATTTTTTTGCTTCTCTCTCTCTCTCTCTCTCTCTCGGTCCCCCCGCGTTCTGAAAACAGAAATTTACGACGTCGACGAAAAGTCGATATGATGAATACTGTCCGCACGAGACGGTCCAGATTTTTCCACGTCCCCCGCAGCCAGTAAGTCACGGCATGGTGTGTCCACGCCAGTCCTGTTGACGTCGGAGGCGGAAGGCCGGCGTAAACAGAGACGCTGGACGCGGGGCGGGCCGCCTGCCCGACAATTGAGCATGCGTCGCCGCCAGTGATGCGCCTGGACCGGGGGAACCGCACTCTCTCCAACTCGCTCTTCCTCATCCGCTCTCCCTAGAGCATGGACCGAGCACTCGACATCACTTGAAATCAAGACGACTCAAAGCGAGGCGCCTTAGCTGACTAAACAGGTATCCGCATTTAGATCAAATTTGCGGGCCAAAAATGCATTACCAACGAAACTCGGATAAAATAATTTACTAACAATATTTTTAAGCCCTTCATTTTTATTGAATTTTTATATCTGCTTTTGCTGCTGCATGTTTGCAATCTCCATCAATACTCTTTCAAATAAATTGGTATTTCTTACTTAGCCCCCATCCCAAATTACAAAACAGAGTCTAATCGGTGCACTGAATGATTGCCTCGCCACACGGGGCAGCAGCGACATCGTCGTCCTCCAGCATAGTGCAGCACCTCCCCCATCCGATCCTCCTCACACCGCTACGTCGGTTCGAGACCTCCTTTCCTCGTCATAAAGATGACGCGAGTGACTCGAGTGACGTCATCATATGTTTGATACTCGCATTCCCGTGGAAGAAGGCGCGTGTAGGAATTTATCTCGCCCGAAAAATTCCAGATCTCTCGCTCGGGAATCGAACCCATGACCCCCTAGTTTTCACTATACATGGGATGATATCCTCTGCATGCATGATCTCATGCTGCCGAATTTGTCGATTGTTTCCAGCAAATCCATTCTTCACCTCATGTCATCATTCTCCGGCATTTATTACATTTTCGCGAGTTATCAGAAGATGACTAGAAACGGAATCAGTCGTTCTTAGTCATCGTGTCCACTTATTTTAAGTCTCCTGGATCTTCAGTAGATGTAGCGTTGTCAACGCCGGAGGTCCGGAGTCCCGTTCTCTGTGTCGCCGCAAATCTCTTATTTATTCGGGGCGCAGTTGCATTCCACGCCAACGATTCAGACGACCCTGCTGCATGCGCACATACACACACATACACCCAGTCTGGACTGATATTCAAATTTGACATCTTGTTAGTTCTGTCGCGCGGAACGCCAGCTCCGATTTCTCTCTTTGCCCCCACCACACCCCCTTCAACCAGCCCTACCGCCACCACCACATAGGTACATAGGTAGGCCCATGGACGCTACTCTCTTACATCAAATCGGCCTACGACCATTTCGTCGAATCACTTTTTAAAATAAAAAAATACTCGCCTACCTACATACCCGTGCATTCAAAAAAGTATCCCCGACAAAATAATGACTGGGAATTAAATTGCAAGATGTTTCGAATTCAATGGAGCACCTGGTCGAATGACCAGCAAGAGGAGGACCTCCATCAAAAATATTAAGTTATTTTCCTTGAAATAAAATCATTCCCGAAAATGTACAGTACATGTACACAGTACAGTACAGTAGAAAGAGTCAAGAAATATTTGCAGCTTGCTCGTCGACGTGGGCGCAATTCGAGATTGGTTGGGGATGAATGATAGAGATTGTCATTATATTATATACCTCGATCTGTTTGTTTACCAGAAACGTTTTGGTATTAAACAAATTAGATAAACAATGATTGTTTGTATAAAGACGCCGTAAACGTGCAAACTCAAATGAGCAAACATGATTAAAAAATTGGCTAGTGTATCTCTTCATGGAACCTGAATCCTAACTGCGAATAACAATTCTAGATTGACTTCAAACAGTTCACATTTTTTTATTTCTCCATCTCTTTAAAAATATTATCCGTTAGTGATGTTGAAGAAAGATGCTGCGGAATCAATGCACATCAAAATTACAGTTTAATAAATCGTTGTTATATAATGAATTAATTTGCATTTAAAAAATAGTTATGAGTATTTCGAACGCCTGTCATTCTGAATGAATGCCAAATATTTTGTGCGTTGGAGCCAGGAAATGAGGGCACAAGTGACAGTGTACAAGCGAGCTTCGCGACCAAACTGGGCGCGTAAATGAAGAATGACACGTCGCAACTATAATTATTTTTATCGTATTTGCAGAAAATCGAGATTGAATTAATCATTTGTGGCAGTAATGCTGTGTGATAAATAAAACCCAATTAAAGCTGACATACTGTCAATTTTCATTTCATCAACGAAGAAGCGGGGACTCGGACGGACTACTGTACATGTACATGTACTGTAATAGAGCGATAAAATTGACACGGGACGCATAATAGATGTATTCGAAATGAAATGAACACCGGCTGGGTTTGTCCTCGACAGTACAAGACTGCCAGATAAGGGGGAGGGTGGAAAACGTTAAATGCCTCTAGGGGAAAAAGAGTTGCTCTCGCTCTCCGACACCGGATGTCACTTCACTGCCATTTATTCGGCGTTTACGGACGGAGGGTGTACTGTACTGTACAGTAGCGTTTCTCAAACGGTTAGACTTGTACACCGTCAGACGGTTGAAGTTTATTGAAATTCAATATTTTAAAAGCTTGTGGGAGAAAGTCTGGGCACATCTTTTCCTTTGTTAGCTAGGTAGCTCTATTTGTGCTGTACTGTAAATCGAGACGACTTAAACAAGATCACCTAAGGCGTCTATTCTTGTCTCGATATTTAAGTCATTTCCGGTGCTTACTAAAGGAAGGAAGGAGTATGAAAATAAATTGAAACATATTATATTTCATAAAAATTTCCAAAGAGGAAAAATAACCAGACAAACATTCTCATTATCTATTCTATAAGAGTGTGTTTATGAACGTTGGTTTAAAAAATATATTTTCAAACATAATATGTGCACAACAAACCGATGAAACCAAAAAAATTTAATTATAAGTCTTAAGTAAACTTGAATGGCCAACCGAAACAAACATACGGTTGTAGATAACTTGAGCAAACAAAACGGATAAGAAATTCAGTTATCAAACAGTTTGTGGAATTTGTTTTATTTTTGTTTTATTTTTTAGCCATAAATTATTTGTTACAATCCTGAAAGTTTGTCCACTTTTTTAAATTTTTTCATTCTCTCCGTCTCGACGAGAGGATTAACGAAGTTGAATAAAATTTGAGATGCAGATAATTTCGCAAATTTGTAGTCGAGTGCAACTTATTTCAGATCGCGATATTGAGTATTTCCCGAGATATCAGTTGTTGAAGTTGAAGAAGCATTGCCATTAAAAAGGGAAATTCCAAGATGGCGTTTCCACTTGACCAAAATGGCGCTGTCGTCGCTCTCATGTGCGTCAATCACGTGCTTCCAGTGATGCCAGCGACATCTGTCACACTGGATCCCCAATTTCTAATTATTATTCAAGTACCTCCGAGTATTATTTCACTAACTAGGAAGAATACTCTGTATACATTTTCCTTATGAAAATATTATATATTTAAATTATAAATAATACAAATATACAAATTATTGCGGCAAATCGAAAGGCCACCTTCCAAGAAAAACCTCAAACTACAAAATATCGAGTCGCCTCGAACGTCACTAGAAACAAGTCGAACCGATTTTCAGTGCAGACCAATTCGTGGACTTCCGCCGACGAATTCGTCACAAAAAAACACCAATCCATTATCAGCTCACGACTGGTACAGACCACACCCGGGTTACGCAACACGGGCTGCGCCGTCATCCCCTTCTTCATGAAATCGATTTTCGGAACGCGCCCCCAACCCCAACTCCACTCGCGCAACGTGTTTTGTTTTACGGATTGGTGGTCATCATCGCTCGAGTCTCTGTCGGCAGCACCGAAAGCCAGAGAACGAAAGAGAGAGAGAGAAAAAATACAGAATCACTCTCATTATTATTGCCATTATTAGGTTTTTAGTCCCGCGGTGGTCGTCGGCGTCGCCGCTAGGGAAATAGCCCTACAATTAGATCTCGCAATTTAATAGCTACTTTCGCACGCACTCTTCACGGCTGGCGTTCGGTGTCACGGACCACAGACAACGGGCCCCGTTGATGGGACGGAGGAGCAGGGGGTGGGTGCATATTCTCGATGCTCGATTCGTGGTCGGAATTGTTAAGTGCATTTCATACCATCACCTTTCTCTTCCATCTGGCGAATGCGCCATCACTCCCCTCCCCTCCCCTCCCCTCGTTCCACCTCCGCCCATCTCCATCTCGTCTCATGGCTTCGCTTAATGCCACGCAGCTTCCATAACTGGCTGCAGGCTCGCTTATACAGGAGGTGGGAAGTGGGTGGGGGAGGAGGGAGTGCGACAGGGATATTTGGCCCGGGACACCAAATATACAGTGTAGGTGTTTAGTAATCAAATTGACAAGACGCGACCACAACTAAGAAAGTCAAGATTTCATAAAGAAGTTTCACAATGCTTTGACGCATGTAGTACAGGAATTAAACAAATTCCATCATTAAAAATATGTGTTCATTTTAATTGGAGCACATTACCAGCTCAGCGACAGTAATTCCCAAACATAATTGCTTTAATCGATTTGGGCTTAAACCCTTTGATTTGTAGACAGCAGCTTCTGCATTTGTTTCCACGAGACCAGACCTTTTGTGATTGTCATACCAACATTTCAAAAATAAAATAGTTTCCCCACAAAATTCATGACGTGGTTTTAAAAACAGCGTTCAAAATTGTACCAATCAATCTTTTCTTAAAAGTAATCGGTGAACATTTGAACGTTAGCACTGAACGAAATGCACTGTTTTTTGTGGGCCCCATATTTTTGGCTAATATTTAAGGGGCCCAATGTCGTCTCTCTCGGGCCCCGGTTGGCTGCGTCTGTGCACCCCCAGTGTCCTCTTTATTTCCTGTGTCAAGAAGCAACGATCATTTCCCGTGAGCCGGCAGGAGAAAGGAGATGGGAAAAGGGGTTGCTAGGCAAAGTCGATGCTCATTCTAGCTCCCAAGACGAGTCTGCGCAGTGCTAGGAAATCTTGACGATATATATATACATTTTTTTAAAATCCTTAAACAATATCCTGAAGAAATGTTCACACTTTCAAAATAGGAACGTTTCATGATTTTCCAAGAAACGTCAAAAGAGAGAAAAGCATACAACAGCGTCTTAAGAAAATGTAGACCTAATCTGACGAATATATATTACACACACACACACGCGTTATCCTGGGAATGCATTCTAGACTAGCGAGAATTCAAAACTGAGTATGACGTCATAGGATAGAATGCCAATATTTCAGTTATTTGCGCATAGCACGATAGCTAAACAGAGTCTAACCGGTGCACTGTGTGATTGTCTCATAAGCAGGGGCAGCAGCAACATAGTGCTACGTTAGTTCGAGACCTCTTTTCGTCCTCACCATAGGTGTAACGTCAGTAACCCTCTCGCCTGTACCGGTGACGTCACGACCCGCTTTATTATCGCATTCCCGAGGAAGGCGCGTCTCGAAATATTCCTCGCTCCAAAGATTTTAAAGATCACGGCCGGGAATTGAACCCGTGATCGCGGCAGCATCTTAACACCTGTCTACTTATCAATTGTTAAATTTGAGAAGACGTTTAATCAACGACTCATTTACGGAGATGGATTTGTAAAGTATGCAAAATAAACCGTTCATTTCAATTGTCTGCGAGACCGACAACCGATTACGAAATAGGTCATTTCAACCTCGGTTTTCCGAAAGGTGAAAGAATGAAGAGAGGTCATAAAAAATTCAAAACAGCCGTCCCCACCTAGTGTCGGATAGCGCAAACAGTAATGACATTTTATTCACTTATTTAATAGTCATCTTCACGGGGAACAATGGCAGAGTGGCTCTTGATAGGTTAACCAGTTTTCTTTCTATTTCCTTCTCTCTCACTCGTCAGTTAAGTATCTCTTTTTCATTGCACGTCGCCAGTGGCGCGATTAAAAAGCGACAACAGTTACAAACGCAATTATAATACAGAAGCATGAATTATGCAGACGCCTTCCCCCCCAACTCCCCTACACAAAGAAAATGGTGGGTGCTGCTGGTGGTGGTGGAATGGGAGCAAGATAAAAAAAAACCTGCCTATGTTTGTTTTTGTCATTTGCATTTTCATTTATTTAAGCGCAAGAGCAAACGAGTCACTCAAAACTCTTTGATCGTTGACGTGAGACGGGGGTGGGGGGATGAGGGGGGATAAGGGGGGGATGGGGGTGGCGGTCCACCACTCGGTAAACACGGCAAGGCTCGAGAGCGAATGATAATCGCAACAATCCCCATCCCCCCCCGACCCCGCATTTTCGAGAGAGAACGAACCTCAAAGTTTATCTCCAGGGGGATTTCCCGAGTGTGTGTGTTATGTCGTTTTATTACTCGCCCCAGAAAACGTGGGGTTCAAAAGAATCGCGACTGGCTCCTCCTGACTGGTGATGATGATCAATATGACAACAAGATTAAACTCTGCGCAAAATTTTTGATGTATACTGACGTGTAAATTATTCGCTGGGGGCATAATTGTGGCGTCATAACGCAGGGGTGTGGGGGAGGTACACGACACCACCACCACCACCACCCCTCCCTATCCCCAACTATTTGTCATATGCTCACAGTCAAAATTTAATTTTGCATCTCTCCGGCTTGATGAATTTCCCCAGCGTGCCCCCAAACCAACTCCAGTAAATAAACAATGATCATGTTAGCACTACGCCGCGCTCAAACCAGGTTTATTCAGCCACCGCAACGTGTTGTGTGAAATATTTCTTATACCCTTGTTACACTTGTGACCTCTTGAGAATGCTCAAGTGATCTCAATTGTCATTGAAATTTTGGGAAAGCGGGCCTTCGAGATCACAGGTGCTTTCTTCAAATTCAGATCACGTGCTCGAATGCTCTTAAAAGTACAACGCAACCTCTTGAGTACATTCGAATTTGTTAAACACAATTGAGATTTGACTACCAGCGCCATCTACCGATCTGTCATTCAAACTCATCGAAAGAAAATCCCTCGTTACACTCGAGCTCGTTTAAGATGGGTGAATTTTCGTTCGGGAGCGAGCAGTAATATCTTATTACGCCGATTTTGTTCAGTGAATTAACGCACCCTGCTCAAACACGCTTTCAGCAAGTTTGCTTTGAATGTGTAACTAAGACATTATTTGGTTATTTTCTTTGATGAAAGCATCTTTGTTACAGGTGCCAATGAGTCTCTTCTTAATCTTCCGAACTCACAGATTCTCAACAATTGAGATCTCTCGAGCATTCTCAAGAGGTCACAAGTGTCTCTTCTTAATCTTTCGAACTCAGCGTATAACAAACCTGTGCTCTCTTAAAAACAGCCAAACTGCAATTTTTTGGTTACTTCCGGTGCGGTACAGTATTGAGACGACGCGAGCAACAGTGAGACTCGATACAGTGGATTCACGAAAAATCAACGAAAAAGTGCTTCGATTGTCCCTATAAAGTGTGGCGGTTTATCTGCGAGCCGTATCCCAAGAACAAAGCACTTCCGGCAACAGTCAATGCTACAGTAGATATAGCGTAGACAGGAGCTAGGGCTGCCGAGATAGGCGAGACTGCAGAATGCGAGCATTATTCGGCGAATAGCGAGCAGGCACATGGCCCCTACATCTATCCGATTATGTTTAAGGGAAGAAACCGCGACATCTCCTTTGCAGAGACCTATTCAATAACTTATTATGCTCCCCCTCCCACCCGCTCACCCTACTACATCCTCCTGTTCTCAGTTATAGCCCATATAAAATGGCGTAGACCAGTGGCTGCCAAATAATGCTCACCAACGCAATACTCACTGGAAGGTTTAGAAACGCCCTAAGGATTGATTTAATGAAAAGTGGGAAGTTTAAGCCAACGACTAAACAACTAGAATTAATAAAATTTGAGCTTGATTTATCTTGACAATCAGACAATCCGATCACACAATTATAATCTAAAATCTGAATGCCCCTTTTTAGACTTTTATTTAACCTGCCGTTTCTGTCGTTTACTTACAAACGGCTTAACCTAATTGAATCAAATTTGAGCTGTAGATATTTCCGCGAATTTGTAGTCGAGTCCTGGTTATTTCAGATCTCGATTTTGAGTATTTCTTGAGATATGAGCCGTTAAAGTTTTAAGCATTGCCATTAAAAAAGAAAATTCCAATATGGCGTCTCCACTTGACGCTACCAGTGACGATTGTCACACTAGATCCCGAATGCTTAATTCTTATTCAACTAATACCTCGGAGTAGTATTTCACAAAATAGATAGAAAATACATTTTCGTTTTGAAGTGATTAGATTTTTAAATTATAAACGTTTGGGAATCATAATTAACACACGCAACCACTATGAGCAAGTGGTGGCCACTCGCTGCTATTACTGCAGACACGTATCGCCATCTACCGGTATTTAGGAGGAACTAGGAGGCGAGAGGCTGGAATTACTGACGTCATAAAAAACAAAGACGAGATCGTCAGTTTTATGATCATAGTTTAGGATTAATATTTCCCCTCATTTTATGATCCCGGGCGAATCAGGCTTTAACGAAACTTTTTTTTATCAGAGGAAGAGATTCGATGATGGCACAACGAATTTCCCCGAGTTGGAGAACCGCCGGACTAGTCTACAAACAGTTTGTGAAGGCTGTTTTGTTGCATCTATTACAAGCAGCGGATGTCCGGGTCGAGCCCACAAAAACTGGGTACCAGATTAAGCGTCCCCCTCCCAATACTACAAGGCGTTTCCGGGTAAACGGGTCACACGGGGCAGTAAAGTGTAAATATTATCCGCTCCTTGTATAACAGATTATCACTTATATAGCCGGAGCAGATCCGCCGTAGTGCACACCTGCATTCATACACACACTAGGTATATTAAATTGGCCACACGAAAGAAATAGTGCAATAGTCGCGACAATCTCATTGTAGGCGGAATAAAAAGAAAATGGGACACAATAATACTCGTGACCATGGATGGCTAAGTGATTTTTCCTCCTTTTTTCTGCTTCTTCTTCCTTTGCGCTCGCCATTTCGTTTAGTCCTAAGCTTTTTACCGGAGAGACCCGAGGGGATGAACACGACTTCATGGATATACGAGCATATAATTGGAAACGTAGGAGTTGGGTTGCGGTTTTAGTGCGCTATCGACTTAGTGGAATGGTCAAAAATTCCCCTCCTGCTAACTATGATTGCAAAAATTGTGCTAGAATTTTTGTACTGTAGCCTTCAATACCAAAGCTTCATACCTTAAATGTTAAAGAGTCACTAGTTCTACGTGAGAAAAGCTGAGATTGAGAAAGGCTGAGGGCACGGAACCACATTCGCTTGTTTCTCACAATTCACGAAAACCCCGACTTACACCACTATAAGATTCACGGCTCAATATGTTTAAATTTAAAAAACTACGAAATAAAATTGGTGATCTGGTGAGATGCAAGGTCAGAGGTTGGGATCGACTGAAGAATCAGTTATTCGGGGTTCGGTTCCTGGGATACCGGGACCCTCGCAAAGTACAAAATCAATGAAACGGGAGTTGTTCCGTTCGATACAGTTGAAATAAAAATAATATATTCTGTTAACGTTATATATATTTAGTGCCGAAATATTAAGCAACTTCTAGAAATTCAATAGAACCCGTTAAACCAGGAATAAGCTACTATACACGTTTTTGGTACCACGTCATCTACATCAAATAACATATCAGTTTTTCAATTCCATTCCTCGAAAAACGAAATCTGTACTTTATCCGTATCTACCTTCGAGCACACACACATACCAGAAGAAAAAAATTCACTTTTGCTATCAGGAAAAACATTTTTTCTCCTCCTCCTTTTCTTCCTCTTCCTCCGAGCGAAGAAGGGCCTGGTCACCCAAGACGCAGCAGCGACTGTCGCCGCCACGGTCCATACATTCGGTTCTCGATTCGATCGCCGTGACACTCGACAGTCGAAGCGACGAGTACGAGCTGGTCCTTAATGCGTTTCGTGTGTCCGAGCCTTCGCCGCTCGGCCATTATCTGGTGGCCAGCCCTCTCTCTCTCTTGGATGAGTGCGCGGACCGCCGAAGACCGAGAGATGGACGTCATAAAAATGAGGCCCACGACGCGTTTTTGGTCACTGTCCCGTTGGGTTGTTGTGAATATATATCGTCGGCACCTGACTGGAGCAGGAGCAGGAGGAGGACTGCAGGAGGAGGATTGACGAGGTGGATGGAGGAGGAGGACGAGAAGCGAACGGTGGACGAGCAAATATTTCTCATCATCTCCTCGGGGTCCCCGGTCAAAAAATAAACAGCGCCCACACACACACACACACACCGTCGCAGATAGAAAAAGACCATAACGGGGCGCTCATCCTTTTTGACTGACGACGCTAACGTGTCGTAATGACCGGAAAAGTGAAAATATAAAAAGCCATAGCTGCACCACGGTGGATATAATTCAAGCGCCGGCCGCCAACGCCACCAACAGCGTTCCAATCTCTGCGGGTAAACAAAACTCATGTCCATCCACGTGGAAACTCTGCGCATATACAAATACACGAGAGGACGTCCAGATCTGCGGAGCAATGTCTCCAAATATCCCAGGACGAGAGCGAATTTTTTTAAACCCCCATAATATATGGTAGGTACTGGCGAATTGCGCGATACATGATGCGCGTCCATATTTGTCGACCAAACATTTATTATTTTTCTTCTACCGTTTGCAAGTTCTATAAAAAAAATTGCGATTGTCAAAACACACAACAGTTTGTTTAACTGGATTATTTGTTATCGGGAGAACTCTGTAGATATGTGCAATTATATTTTATTGCTAACATAATGTTTACTTCTAGTAAATGTTGTTGCACAATGTCACGGGTGAGGAAGTCACGCTGGAGCGCAATATCTTAATCAAACCGGAAGTGTCGCGATTAAATTGAATCGGCGAACTGACGGTGAAACGATGAAATTCGTGTAACTCGATTTGTTTAATATTTTGAGTTTAGGCATCAAAAATGAAATCTAGGCATGTGATTGTGTCGTTTGAAAATGCGACGTAGGCTTTTGGATTTATTTGGCGCCAATTTTCAATTGACTTGACTTGTGAAATTAAATTCACCCCTTCAAATACAAGACTATCATTAGTTGGAAAACATGTAACAGACGACAAATCTTACGTGTGAATATGCAATCTTGGCTCAAAGACTATCGGTCCTGGACAACTCCTTAGATCGACACTCGAAGATCCGTCGACATTCAGTGAACAAAATATTTAAAAAAAAAACTTGTTCAAACAAAAAATCAAACTTTTTTCAAACTTATTTTCACATGTAGGCTGTACTGCACTATCTACTTGAAGTGTGGCATGCTCAGCGAAACTTTATGGGTCGCCCATATTGCCAATACGATCCATGTTGTTGCTCGAAGGCTTCCGATGCAAGCCCACGCTTATATATCTGCAGCGAAGAAAAAAACTGCTTCGAAAAATCCTGTGACATCAAGACTGCAACACATCCACCTGAGGCCCTCACCGGTACACACAGCGCCAGTTGCACCGAATTTTTTTATTAAGTTAAGAGCATTGTTGGTTATGAAGCAAGCGGCGACAAGCTTCTTTATTTTCTTCTTAAAGGGCTCACACAAAGAATACGGAAGTCGTTTGGATCGATTTGGAGGAGAGTCGTTTTTGTAGTCGAAAGACGATTACAGCGAAACTCATGTAGACATAAAGATAGGATGAACAGTTGACGCATAGAAATACAATCCTTAAGATGTATGTACGGGTGAATAGAAGTTGCGAGGAAAATTGATTTGAACACCTGATTGTTGGCAATCACTCAATGCATCTCTCACCCGACGAGCTATGCCAGTTTATCCGGATACATGTTCTTTTTCGATCAGAAATGTAGTGTGGTGTCGGGGAAGGCGTATCAGATCACGTGATTACGGGTTCAATTCCCAAACGAGACATCCGGAATTTTTCAGACGAGAGGAAATCCGAGGTGCGACTTTCTTCGGAATGGACTGAAACCGTGACTGGACGATATCAGGTATACGTTAAAGATCTCTACCTGTAAGTCTGAAACCTAGGCTAGGCAAGGTTACCAGGTTACCACCTGGATGAAGGAGGTTGTGTCTAGGGTTGTGTTAAAGATTGCTCGAGTGTACAGAGAAAATCAATTCTGATTTTTGAGACGCTCTCAGGATCGTGTTGAATCTGAGTTGGAAATACAGTTTAAAATGGAGGTGACTGTTCCAGAGGGTCCCTGGAGGATTTATCCCCGCCGTGGCTCTCTCTCTCTTTCTCTTCAATATCGGTGGCCACGTTCACAGCCCCGCTCCACAGAACAGCATATTTATTTTATGTAAAAACGCGAGCGCGTATATATATATATATATTTGGAGCGTTATTTTAAGTTTCTCGGATGAACGGAAAAAATTTGGCGGCCCGCGCTTTATTATCAGCTTCGATTGATCTTTCCTTCCGTTGATTTGCGAACGCCGGGCGGCCATTGCCACGGGCATAAAGTGTGCGAACGCATAAAAGCGCTCGCGCCAGAATCCGCCCCGCGATGACGACGACGACGACGACGACGACGGTGGACTGGGTTCTATAGCGCGTGTGGTGGTGGGGCTGGCTGCGACTGGTGGTGGTGCTGGTGGTAGAGAGCCTGGGCATCACGGCTGTCGCATATATTTACGGCTCGCCGAATATTTATTCACGACGAATATATGATTCGGAAAATGCAATTTGCAAAACACGTGGTCCGGGCAGTGGCCAATCGCCGCATTGATTTCGAATTTTCACGAATAAGTGATCGCGCGCCGGGCACGAGTCCCGTCGGTCGTCCTCGTCGTCGTCGCTCGCAAAACGCGCCCCGAAAATCGTTCGGAGTTCGGCCATTCGTGTGGTCCGAGATTAAATGTCAAACTGAATGGAAACAAACGACAATCCGGGTTTCCGGTCGACGCTCGTTCTCGGCTCAGGGGTCGCGCGCGACGCGATCGTAAAAATGTAGGGGGCACTGTCGGCGCTCGCCACTCGTCCTGTCTGCCAGTTTTGGTGGTGGGGGGTGGAGTTGGATGGTGAGGGTGCGGCGACTGATTTAAACTCTGGCCGCATAATGAAATGAGCAAACAATGTGGTGGTTGCCGAGTTCACGGGGAAGGCAAATGGGAAGGTAACGACCAGATTTGTTAGCTGGCGCTACGTCGTAGAACAGGGACGAAATTGGATGTGGGGGATGAAGAGGGGTGGGGAAGGGGTTGGATGATGGCAAAAAATTAGAGCAACGCGCCCGCCTCTATCACTTCTAAACTGTTCGAGAGTGGCAAAGCTCTCTTTTTCCACGATCTCACACGGAAGGGCTGCA
The DNA here is from genome assembly GCA_034698785.1 of Mycogona germanica. Classification (NCBI taxonomy): domain Eukaryota; kingdom Metazoa; phylum Arthropoda; class Diplopoda; order Chordeumatida; family Chordeumatidae; genus Mycogona; species Mycogona germanica. The sequence goes on along the minus strand of JAQGBY010001613.1, from coordinate 4,190 downwards.
AATCTAATAAACAGGGGGTTTCTTCGATCAGAGCTCCGTCAGACGACACGCTGGTAATTTCGGTTGGCGCGTCTTAAACTTGTTGCTAGCAGATAAATTATCACAATTGCCGTGAGCGACATTTTTATTTTTATTTGCTAGGCCGCTTTCCAAACATATGGACCAACAATTAAATCATCTTAAGACAAAGAAAAACTACTTTTATGATAACGACTATTATAGTTATTTAAAATAATTTATATAAAAAGTGACATCAATTTCACTTAATATCGATTAATTTCAAATATTAGAAACATTAGTTGGCTTACAAAACATAATAATTAATAATACACCAGAAATAAAAAAAAATTTAATAATATTTTTAATTTAAATTTGTAGTCGAGCGCAATTTATTTAATTCAGATTCAGATCTAGATTTTTCGAATTTCTCGATATATGAGCAGTTGAAGTTTTAAGCATTGACATTAAAAAGGAAAATTCCAATATGACGTTTCCACTTGACCAAAATGGCGCTGAACATTCGAGAGCCAATTACGTGTTACCATTGATGCCAACGACATTTGAAAATAATTCGACAGAAAATGTGTTGTTTTTTCAAAAATCGATATACAATCCTAATCGAGTTCTCTGTAATCGAATTTTAATAACCATTGCTGATGATACCTTTACTACATTACTAGTATTTGTCAAATATTTATTAAATTGAGGGCATCGCAGCATCGTCACCAGAGACAATGGTGAACAACTTTTAGTTGGCAAAATCCAGCGCTAATCGTGGATTCATCCCTTCTCGATAAGCCCGACGCCCCCCTTCGCCATCCTAGCTATCCCAGGGCCGGCTCCTAGTTCACCTCTAGGACGACGAGGGGGGGCCCATCCCCGACTCAGCCCCGGCTAAGGTCATCGGCACACGCGAACCCTGACGAAGGCGAGGAGGGCGTGTAGTCGGCCCCTGCGGCAAGAACATTTTCGAAATGCGCAACCGAGTCAACGCCTCCCCGGAGACTCGATCCCCGGGGGGAAGTAAAAATGACGCAACATTGACGCGCGTGAAACTGGCAAGAAATGCAACTCGCCCCTTTATAGCCTCTTTCCTCAATATTAGCTTTCTCCCGGCGCCATCATCGAAACGCCTATGATGGCGCGTTCATTCCACGTCGTCGTGCGCCTCCCTCACAAAAATCCAACCGCCGGATCCGACGACGACAGCGCCGCGCCACGGTGGATCACCTCGACGCACGGTCTACTCACTCAACCTCTCCGATACGACTCAGACGATAAACTTTGATTTGTGGCGGACGGACAAATGGTGGAAAGGGGAGGGGCCGGGGACGAACGAGGAGTGAAGAAAATAAAAACGCAACCTGCCAACCACCAACACACATTAATCTTTCCAACAATTGAAACATTTACACTTGGAAAAAAATGACATGATTTGTTATTTTCAATGAATTAAGAAAACCATTCCCGGCTGATCCACCGTAGCTGTAGAAAGCATCTGTCTTCTGATGAGAAGATCTTGGGATCGAACCCACAACGGCTCACCCATGTCGACTCATAATGGATCGATGGTAGTCTTCATGACGGAGATGCCACTAGCCAATAAAAATACTACTACTAGCCAATTAAAAAAAATTAAATATCGAGAATCGAAGATGAAAGGGTTCGAATGGATCACGATCAGACGAGATTGAGTTTAGCTGAGCTACTGAAATCAAATCGTCTTTAATTCCAGAATTCTCCATCCAACCGCTATTTAATTAACCACGATTCTAAACCATATTTACTAGAGAAATAGATCTACTTTTCAGTGGGAATCATAAAATACGTTATATCACTGTAGTTAGTTGTACGTCATCATGACGTCAAGGCAATGGCGCCACAACACTTGATTTAAAAAATAGGACTTCCAAACGTTTAACAATTGAAATATCTAATCTCTTCATAACGATTAGATTTTCTTCCAATTTTGTAAAAGCGGCTTTTTACAAAAAAGCGGCACTGTCAGTTTCTTTGGCAATAATAATTAGAAATTGGGATCTAGTGTGGCAAATGTCTCTGGCATCACTGGTAGCACGTGATTGGCGCACGTGAGAGCGACAGCGCCATTTTGGTCAAGTGTAAACGCACTATTGGAATTTTTTTCAATTTTAATAGCAATGCTTAAAACTTCAACGGCTCATATCTCGAGAAATACGCAAAATCAAGATCTGAAATAAGTTCCACTCGACGACAAATTTGAGGAACTATCTACAACTGAAATTTTATTCAATTTCGTTAAGCCGATCTTTCGTTACGCCGAGGCGGACAAATAAAGAAAATAATTTATAGAATAATGACAAACTTTCAGGATTGTAATAAAGATATCTCAGCCAACAGAACGAACGACACCAAAAATATATTTTAGAAAAAACCACCATCGATGAATGTGTGAATTCAATATATATTAAAATGAGCATCCCCCGAACAGCGGACACGTTTGAATTATTCAAGCGGAACAATTTTATCCGTCGAGCAATTCGAACCATTGGCCGCTTTTAATAGATGTGTTCACCAGTAATTATTTCGTTGGGGGCAGACACGGGAAATGGAGTGGGGTGAGGGGACGGATAGCAGGACGGGGAGGAGGCCATGTGCCAACTGTCTGAAATATCGTCCGCAATATACAGTGGCGAGATCTAAAAGGCGCCACAGCTGCTGCAGTACGGCCATATTTTTTTCTCTCTCTCTCGCCCAAAATTGCCTTCATTTCCCATACAGATGGGAACGATCGTCTATGACTGCGCCATAACTGCAAGACTGCATTATGATCACATGGCGTTTTTCCCTGCCGTATTTATTTAACCCGCGCCTCCGTGATATATTCAGTGGCGTTGGTTAGGAATCGCGAACCACCGTCCGACTAGTCAATATTAAATAATTCCCAACCCCCCGTTAGTGCGATGTCCATCATCAGAAGTGACCTCAACAAAGAAATACGAGGTTCCGTACGTGGACGACAGATTTGTCGCCGAGCCAACCGCGAGCTCGACAACAAGGCATGCTGTGCATGCGCTAAGCTGGTCGACGCCACGCCGCTGCTGCTCCAGAGTTGCGAGCGAAAGAGAGAGGAGAGTGAGCGCTTCATCCCCAGTTCTGCCGTTGCCTTCACTGTCTACTATGCAGCAACGAATGCAGTCAATTAAGCTAATGAAGTCCGTGTCGTCATTGCTGGCGGGGGTAGACAAGCGCTACCAGCGAGCGGCTCACATGGTGATGGTGGCGGTGGTGGTGGTGGTGGTAGTGGTGGTGGTGGCGGGAGGAAGAGTAGTAGGAGAAAAATGGATGGCACCAGTATCATCGCTGCAACTATAGTGGACGAGGAGAGTTATAGCTGAGGGGATGAGCCCAAACAGTTTGGCATTCGTCAGCAAGAAACGCAGCCCGGAACCAACCCCGTGAATAGAATTGCATAAATTCGGGTTGTAGGATTTAATATATTATTTACTGTGCATGGTGAGCAAGTAAACCGGTGGCCACTGGAGTGTCGTTAAAATGTGCTCAGTACGTAAGGCGAGGAGGATTTTCACGGAGGAGATGATCCAGGTGGAGTTTCTTAGGTTAGTCTCCAGATCCTCCTTCCTCCCGAAGTTGAGACAGGAACGGCGAAGCAGCCCTCCTACATCCCCCAACCCCCAACAACCCCCGAAACGAAGTCTATAGACAGAGTTTTGAAAAGCTTTCAAAACGAATGCATGGGATAAAAGAATTGTTTTTCTACATAAATCTTGTGCCCGCTGGAACGCAGTTTGCTCAATCCAGTGCGCCCGTTAATGCCGATCTTACGCTACAATGCGCAACAAGATATTTTATTTCTCGTCATAAACTTTACAGGTTTATGAGATGGTGGATTTTTTGGGCGGAGGACAAGATGAAAAGTGAGCCAATATTTCGGGCGAATGACATTCTCTCTCTCTCTTTCGTGAGGGAGCCACCAGCCACTACCACTGCCACTACCACTACCACCAGTTTCTTGTTTCGGGCTTTGTCGTCGTCGTCGTCGTCGGACTTGTAATCCACCAGATTTTTACGGCATTTTCAAAAATGATATATGTAGTTTTCGCGATGGGATATTTCGGCTAAATTCTAAGGACTCGCGCATCACAAGATTCATCTAAATTATTGTTCATACGCATCACTCACATTTTAGG
>JAQGBY010001612.1:0-28120 GCA_034698785.1 Mycogona germanica | reverse complement strand
TTTTTATGCAATTTCATTGAGCCGTTCGTGAGTTAGTCTCCGGACATGAAAATCAAAATCTCTGTTTTATAATATAATAGGATTATTATTATCTGGAGTTCACAACACTGCTGTCTTTCGTCAAGCGATGTCCTAACCATCAAAGACCAACGACTCGTTCATAAAAAATTTAACGAGTCATGTTTGTGCCATATATAATTCCGAATCCATTGTATTCCGATTGGATAAAAAAAATTAAGAGGCGTCAATAATTTTATCCAGAGGTCGAAACTATGGAGACAGTTTCAGGGTATTATTATTTAACACCAACTCGGATTACATTCGGTTGTGGAGACTAGTAAAGAATTTCTATGATGCAGTCGTTTTAGGGATTTGTAAATATATTGTGTAGTCTGTGTGACTCGGCCTCGGTTTCGGAATGCCAACAACCAATGTAGACTAGGCAGAAACGCCGGAAATACCCGTTCATCCACACACACACACACATACAGTATCACCGGAACGATTATTCAGTCCTCAAGAATGTGTCGACACAACACGACTATACGATTGCGAGAAAATCGATCTCACTCGGCACCACGACTGGAGAAAAGTGAATAAAACATTCGGCGAAGGCAGTCGCTCCCCCTCACCCCCATAATAAGATAACGGCGCAGCTAGGCCTTAATACAAGAGCCCTGGAGAAACGGATGGATACCAGATCTTTTTTCCATACCCCCACACACTCACCGGATACATTCTAAAAACAAAGGTACGCGAGACAATATAATGTACTTAGCGCGTACAATCTCAGAACACAGACGCGCGCACGAACATTAATAGAAAAATAACACGTCTGATTTTATGGCTTCAACTGCGACTTCGGTGGAACAATAATGTTACGCGCCCCCACACGACAAACGCAAAAAAATGTGAACCCTTTCTACAGTTTTGATTGTTGTAGTCAATAAATAATTATTTTCATTACTCGTCGTCATTTTCTTCTGTGTTATCAAAATAAAATTTCGCGCTTTTTGACACGAGATGTCAATTGCAAATAGGTAATGGGCGCGCTCTGAATTTCACCTGACGAGGTGAATGTCGGCTGAGAAGTGTACCGTGTAATCCCATTTGCCCACACATTAAAAAATAGGCAAGGACACTTTGTGATTGAGATCAGCTGGCAAGTGACGAATGTTTTCAATGCTTAAAAAATAAACGCACCCACATATACGCGAGGAGGGAACGCGCCCAAACAGAGATTGTCATTCGGATAGTACTTGTAACATGGTTACATATTTTCGGTTCCAGGTTTCGAGAAGTGCTTTCGTAACATGTTAATTTCCCCAATAGGATTTCCTAAACTGGTGGAGAGAAAGACGTAGTTCTATGTCAAAATCCTTGGCGGTTTCAGTGTAATTTTTGGTGATGTGTCCAAAGGAGATAACGCCTATCCAGAAGACTGATAGTAATATGTAAGGTGTGGCGATATTCTGTTCTATTAGCGACTGACTGTGATTTCGGCGGTCCCGGGTTCGATTCCCGGCGCGGGCTCTCGAAAATTTCGATCCCGGGGTACTGGTCGTTCTCCTCACATAGTGCTTAAGTACCAAGAGGGGACGTAACGCCTGTAGTGCGGTTGACTACAGTTGATTATAAAAGAAAAAAGAAAATACATTCAAGATTCCGCCTCAATTTGCCGATGCTTTTATCGATATCTACAGGCCTCACCCGGGGCTGCTTGTGGATACATATTGTAATTCTACCGAGACGCTCAGCGAGGGGTCTCAGGAATATAGAGCCCCCCCCCCGTCCTCCGAATGGAATTCCCACAAGCTGACTCCATTTAACACGTAGCCATACAGCTGTTCCGAGGCGGTGACAATACAAAAAACAAATTAGCAGGTCGTGGAGAGGAGGACGACACGAAAGACAATCTGCATCTCCATTTTCTTCATTCCAGTTAATGAGCAGAGAGGTTTTCTAACACTCGGTCGCCTCGGGCGCGTATTATTTTTGACGCCAGCTCCACGATTTTGGACCGCTTCCAGTCTCTGTAGAACTTCCTATTCACGCAACACTGCGAAGAACTAGACTGAGAGTTCCGACTCGAAAGGACGTCAAATATTTTGCATTTCGTGAAGGGCGAAAAATCATTTCTTCGTCGAGTTCTTACAATAGGTAAGCAGTGCACGGTGGCTGTCGGGAATGACGAGTCTTCGTTTTCAAAAAAGAAACACTTAGTCATTCGCAAATATAATTTCCTCAGCCAATTTCAATTAATGACTTCTCTCTAATCGATCTAAAATAGCGCACCACGTTTGTTTAATAGCAAACGTTCGCCAATAAAATACAAGGCGCCAACAGAAATACGTGGAGAAAAAAATCACAACAATTAAGAATAAAAAAATGCAACCCTCTCAATTAATTGTCAAATAGTAGGCCGTAAATCAAGATACGATTCGTAGCCCAGTTGGTATTGCGACTAACTGGTTCAGCTGTTCCGGGTTCGTTTCCCAGCGCGGGTTCTGGATTATTAGATTCCGAGGTACTGGTGACAAAAATGTGCCCCCTGGTGAAAGATCTCTTGCATTTAAAATTAAAAAGCTGTTGCCCATTCTAAGATAAGAATGTTCAAGACTTCTTGGAACGTACATAACGATACACTCCTTTCATGATACACTCCCCTCTATAGAATTCCAATTCTCTAAAAATATTAATTCAAGTTATAAATACACGGTCATTCAAAGATCGAAAATAATTATATTATAATCAATTCTTCCACTGGCCTGTTCAAAATAAATATGCTCCAAGGGTCTATATTCTTAACAGCATTTGCATGCTGGAAGCTTTTTTGAAGACGTCCAATCGCCAACATTCTGCGTGTGACACGTAGAATTACTTAAAGTAGACCGCTCACGTCGCCCCATATAGGCGATACCCGGAGTCTGGCAGAACACCCGCGGCTCTGGCGGTGATGGTCATAAAAATCGCGGTCTCCCCACCCACCCCTCTCTCTCCCTCTCTCTCTCACTCACTCGGAAAGGTGGTTTTGCTCCTCCGTTCATCTCTCGACGAGACGCCCAGACAAAAAAGCGAGATGCTGAGGCCCAGGAGACTCAAGCAAATGCATTACACATTTTCCCAAGACAGTCAGAGCTACAAGAGAAAGGGAAAAGCCGACGGCCAAACAAAACAAAAATACGCGTACAGGGTGCTTTCGCCGTACAGCACGCTTTCGTCGGGTAAAAAATGGACCATGATTTTTTTTATTTTAATGGGGGCATTAATCTCGTCACTCCTTATTCCTAGCGACTAAGGAGGACGCTGATCATCCCCAAACATGGACTAATTCATCAGCTATCTGGGGGTGGTCTCTTAATTAACAATATTTTAAGCCAAAACAAAATTTTCCCATAAACCCAACCAAATTTTTAAAATTAATAAATACTGAGGACGGACGAGAAGCCAACGAACTGTGCTGATTGTTATTTTAATTCACTATTATTCAATTACAGTTTTTTTTAATCCACCAACTTCTGACAGTAACCACATTCCAAGAAAATTATCTCAAAAACAATTCAAAATTTGAGAAAGCACTTTTACGTATAAAGATATATCCAGCGTTGTGTTTTCAATTTACTTTTATAAAGGTCAGATGTATTGGTCATCTGGATTGACATCAAGAATATGTAACATCATCATCACCTTTAGTTCGCGTCGTAATATTGCGTTATTTGTTAAGGATACACAGCGGTGTTCTCCCTAAAATTCTACCAGGAGGTAACCTGGTAATTTTGCCTAGGTATGGATCTTCATATCGCACCTGATATCGTTCAAACACGGGTCCCATGGCTTTACTTCCATATTCCGAAGGAAGGAGTCTGCAGAAATTTCTCTCGCCCGAAAAATTCAGAAATTCTCGGTCGGGATTGGAACCTTTACATTGCAATAAGGCGACACTGGGTTCGCAACACATCCGCCAAATGGTAGCACGACTCACACTGCTCTAAGGATAGTTTGTCGTCGTTTGTATACGTTCGGGCACGACGGTGAATTATTAAAGCGAGTCGTCTGGGAAACCGTCTGAAGTACCACACATCGAGCTAATAATAAGAAGAGCAAAGTGAGAAATTGGAATCGGAGTCGTATTTTTTCTCTATCTCTCTCTTCTCGCTAAGTTTCATTTAAATGCGAACCAATCAATTCGAAACTCGTATGTGCAAAGGAGTCTACGTCTACGGTCGGATGCAACAGCAGAGCGCACACGACTAACGCAATTTAAACAATTTATTGAAATGTATACGGATCCACGGGGCCGCCCCGTTCACCAGAACGCCGATAAAAACTGCATCACCATTCGCCGTTCCACATCAGCAAGTTAGTATACAGAAGGGGGAAAATGGCCGCCGAGCGTTTCCTCTAGCGCCATCCAACGGCCGAACCGGGAACCACACGACGCGACACCAAACAAGACAGAAATTCGCGATAACACAAATCCTTTCGTTGAAATCCATAAGAAAGAAAGAAGAAAAACAGCATTGCGACGTCATAGCTTTTCACTAGTTTCTGTCCAGATTGCGTAACACCTTCAGAAAGGAATAAAGTGCGCAAGGATATGGAATCGTGAATGGCAACAGGGGATGATTTTGCCCGACGAATTCTGGAATTCTGGTGCATGATTTATGAGAAGCATAATCCATCTCTCCTGGAGTAGGCGGGCAGCAGAGTTGATGATGGAAGAAGAAAAAAACATCAGCCAGGGTGTTGCTAAACGAGCGTAGCCAATTAATAAGGTTCAAATCTCGCGTGATGAGCAAGTTTCTCGCCGATCCAGACTTCAGGAAACAGTAACCAGTCCACACGACGACAATTCCAACCAGCCATCCTGACATGACCCGTGTGTCCACACTGGTGGCGCACTCTGGCGAAGGGGAAACTCGGTATTCCGACGTAATCACATTGCCGGTGTTGTAGGAAAATAATGGTTTTTCATCCACCTACCACCGAGCCCGTCCCAACGAGGGAGCAGTAGGTGTAGACTACAGGAATCAGAATCTCGAACATTGAGATCCGTTTTGCAACAAGTATGACGTGGCGTTTTGGAGACCGACTTCAGGCATTGTGCCCTGGATGTGTCCACCAAAAAGAAATGGTTTCATCAGTTGCCAACTAAACGGTCCCGGCCTGTCAACTTCCGGTGTGCGTCAGTAGCACGGTGGACGTGGCCAAAATAATTGTCCCCGATCCGCTATAATTTTTTTCTCAGTCCAATGGGTACCACCTCTAGACCTTCTATGTCGCCGACCCAATTCCTTAAGATCTTTCATGGCTGTCTCAGATTTAAGTTTTCTTTATAGTTATTGTCCACTACAATTGATAATTTTCGTAATTTCCAGGCGAAAAAAAAACTATTTTATTAAAATTTTAGGAAAAGTACGACTCGTCGTAGCCCAGATGGTTTACCAAATGACAGTGGTTCGGCGGTCCCGGGTCCGATTCCCGGCGCGGGCTCTCGAAAATTTTGATCCCGGGGTACTGGTCGTGACCCTCGCATAGTGCTTTAGCACCATGAGGGGTACAGAACGCCTGTAATGAGGTTGACTACAATTGTTTGGAATTTTTAAAAAAAATTCGCTATTCAACTACTAAAAAAATCGAGGATGCTAATTCCTCAAAGGGTGGTCCATTTTGACAAAAGAGATGCTAGAAATACTGCTGTGGAACTGGTGAATATGGCGAACAAATTAACATCACACGCGTTATCCCATCCTCGAAGTAACAAGATGGTAAACTTCATCCTCCCCACTCCCAACCCCAGCACCAGCACAAAGAAGAATTAGAACAAATGGAATGCACATTCCTGATATAATTGCTAATGCGGCTGGAAAAGAGTGAGACTGACGCGACAACGAGTTTATTATTCCTAAACGACACCCCAGAGGGGCCGAAAGAGTTGCCGGAGGAAAGAACGGCCGTCTAATTGACGTCAGGCAGCCAACCCCCGCCTCCTCCAGGAACTTTCGCAAAAATATTCTCGCTGTTGCAATGTTCGGGTGGCGAGAGCATTAATTTCGCGGAGCGGATCAATTATGTCAGTTAAGAGGTGCAAATGAAAAGTGAATGAGAAACGCACACAAATTAGGGTTCCCCCCACCTCAACCTTGCTCATCCGAAAGAACGGTTACGACGAAAGACAACCAGCACCTCGGAAATGCTGTTCATGTATCGCGATTTCTATGTGGCGCCCTCTTGTGACATTTCAAATAATCAGTTGGTTCGTTAACTGCAGTCACTGTAGTCGAAAATCGATGGTACACTTAACGATAGCTATTTTTTCTCTTTACTGAAAATGGTGGAAGGTCATTTCCATTGATGAACGGTCTGCGGGAAAAATAACTCGATAAAGGGCAGTTCCATTAGGTTATTATTAAATAAACATGAAGCGGAATTTAAATCTTTGGCCACCAGCGGGTCAAACAGCGGAACGCTTGAATGTCAACTGAATCAAACGGATGGGGGACGTACTTTTGCAATCCTCAGAGAGCAGCGGCTGAACCAACGACCTGTAGCAAATGTTATGTCGTCGGGCAAACGTCATTCACTGTCAGCATGACGATGACCACTTGTTTACTAAGTAGCAGCAACAGGTTATTTTGTACGGAATAGTCGTCGTAATCAATAGAAAACCCATCGGACAACGTATAGCAGTGGTCTTCAAACGAGGATGACTGGCCGAGTTTCCAGAGATGGATCAGCGCAGGATCTGTCCACATGACAACAATAATTTAAACGAAATGTGGATTCGAGTTGCAATGTTCCCACATGTATCCGTTTGACATCCTCTCAGCGGACACCAACGACATGGTTCATGGTTTTACTACGAGTACTTTTGGCCCTTTGGTCATTTGGTGGTGGACGCTAAAAGTCGAAAAAGAGCCAAAACCACTGAACTATACAGACTTGTGTAAACACTGTTGTATGGATACAGGCGTGAACATGTAAACAGTCAATAATTAATGTAAATGCCGGTTCCTAGGCTCAGGGAAACACACACGCACCACCATGGGCATGTGTAGGCTGGCAGCGGCGCCAAGTTCATGCACGTCCTCCTTGATACGTCAATCTGGATTACGTTATGCGACTTGTCGTCCAGGGAATAGGTTATGGTGCGTATGTGTGTGTGTGTGTGTGTGCGGGACGCTATCTCGGCGCCAAACTGGCAAAATGCTCATCATATTTTCCGGCCCATTAATATTAACCGCATCGCGCGCACCGAAAAAAAACAACAACAAGCGCCACACTGCAACAACGCCTGACGTCACCAGCACGATACAGGATTTGAAGGAACTGCTTCATAATGTCACGACAACGACACACGAGAAAGCCCAAAGCCTCTCGAGACCCAGAGTTGACCGGAAAGAAACGTCGGCGATACCACCAGTTATAATCCTATGTAATAAATGTTTCATGTTTGGGCAACGGAAGTGATGCAGTTCGCTATATTTTTGATTGGCAGTACGGGACGGAAGTGATGTCGTCAGATGTACGGGACGGAAGTGATGCCATTAGATGTACGGGACGGAAGTGATGCCGTCAGATACACGGGACGGAAGTGATGCAGTCAGATGTATGGGTCGGAAGTGATGATGTCAGATATATATGGGACGGAAGTGATGATGTCAGATATATATGGGACGGAAGTGATGCCGTCAGATACATGGGACGGAAGAGATGACGTCAGATATACGGGACAGAAGTAATGCCAGATATATGTGACTGAAGTGATGACGTGAGGTGCATCAATTTCGATATTTATACAGATTGTCCATGAGACAGGATATTAGTAGTTCAATAATAAATTGTCAACCCTATTCATTAAATAATTGGCAATATCAAACATAAATGTGCAGTGGCATGTATTATTTTTTAATTGGAAACATTAATTTGACGTGGATCAAATAAGTTGAAAAGAATAATCCGCATCCGCGCATCACTTCTTCGGCGAAAGGGCACACTCTGTGGTTTACAGTTTCTGTGTTGGAATGCGTATTAGATTTTGTTAGAATTGCCGTTTGGAATATCGAACGCAGTGTGTGTGTATAGTGAAAAGTTCGTTTTGCCGCTAAATGCATTAGCCTATCCGTATTTACACAGCGACTGATTCTTCTATCCGAGCCGAAAACTTCGGATTAGGTTTGAAGTTTAAAACAACATTGCTGAGAGGAACAGTGCAAATAGAAGAGATGCGGTCGGCGATGCGCAGACGAGCGCACATATTGGACGACCACAGGCTACTACAGTTACGCTATTTTTTCGCTCGGGCGGCTTCTTCGCTTAACTGCTTTGAATCAAAAGACGGCTCAACATTTGTCTGTAGTCCCCCGTCCAATTCATGCTGCATGTTGCCATGGAAAACGAGTGGAAAAAGTAAATCATCCCCCAACTTCGAATTCCCCTGCTTCGTAAAAATATATCAAGTGTCCCCCCCCCCTCAGAGGTCCAACCATACAGTGAGAAATTGCAGGCCCATTCGAATAACTATTAATTTTGTAACAAGCGGAGAAATGGTATTTTAATTTCAGCAGAAAACTCCAAAGAACGAAACTGTCAATCGAACGGCATTCAACCATGTGTACAACAAGTAGACAATTCCGAACGCGTCGCCTGAGTTTCGAAAGTGTCGCCGTTTGACTCGATCTAAGGCAACCAAAGGCAATAAATAGATCACGGAATCGTACAGGTGTGAAAGGAGCCTGTGTGCCAGTCGCCGCAGCCCAACTGGATGTTGACACAAGTTATCGACATAATCTAGCGGACAATTTCACAAAACTGGATGTGGGGATTAGGGGGAACACCGTCGTACTCCGTTTTCCTAAGGCGGTCGTGTTCGAAGCCACCCACCCAATATGTGAGCACAAGCGGAAAAGCTTCAGACATTATTCAAGTCATGTTTTTCTTTTCCATTAGCAATATTTGCCAATTGCGCTTGTCCAACGATTATTCTGAACGTTAATGGAAATGCGGACCGACCACTCACTACGAAGCATATTCTACCCTACCATAGAATACAATAATCGAAGAAGCTAGAAAGAGGAATACTAACAAATTCTTCAACAAATCCACTACGCTTCAGTAAACCCTGAAAAACTCCCTTCAGTTTCCACAGACTATTTGATGGTTTCCAATTTCAGAGATCAATTTTCTAAATGTCGTTTTGCAAGTATGCCCATTAGCGACGGTAACTTCAATCCACACATAGTGTTCGATTAGTGAACGGATTCGAGCCTCGATCCACAACTCTTTAGTTCGTACTAAGACATTCTGTCCACTTCCCCACGACAAAAGCAGACAGCTTTTTAGTTTCTGGATAAAGTCTGAGAAGTTCTCTCAAGACAACACCCAAAGTGAGAACGACAGATGTACAGTGCGTGATCTTATAACGTGTTACTTCATGTTTATTTAGAAATGACACCGAAACGAATCCTACACCCGAATTTTATTTAACTTCCATTAGACGATAGACGGACACTCGATTATTCACATGCCATGGCCGACTGTCACACAACTCACAAGACAAGACCAAAAGCAATTTCTCGTCACCTTCGCTGCACAGGTCGTCTGCGACAGAAATGGGTCATCTCCGTCAGTACCCGGGGAGATGAACACGACCAATTTGAAGACGAAAAACTCCCCCACTCTGATGAAGGCACAACGGCCAGACAGAAAGGAAACGACGCCGAGATTTGGAGATCGCAGTCAGACGGTCCCAACCTAGATGACCTCCCGGAAATAAAGCTGTCAGCTGGAGGGCGATTCGTCGCACTGACTCGGGCTAAATGGTCACATAACTTTGCTGGACGGATTACGAGTCCAGTGGTCACCTTACAGTGGTTCGCGCATCCTTAAACGTACCCACTGTGCACTCGAATTTATGGATTATTATAAAATACCAATAAGCAGCTTTTCATTATGTATGTGAAACTCATTTTTTATCACTTCTTTAAGAAGGCCTCCAGAAATTTGTGAATAGGTCCACAATTTCTCAAAAATACTCAAACTCGACTGCAACACTAATAAAAAAATTCAATTAGTAAGCAATATAAATTAGAAAATTACACAGCATGAATTTTGGAACAAATATTATGATGCAATCATCATTTCACAAATTCAAAGCAAACTTCTAAGTCTTGACTCGTTACTCGGACAGATAAAAGGATCAGACTTGTCTCAGATCTGCCATCTTTACCGGAATTTATCTTGCATTGTCAAACATATCAAGTTCAGCCCACGATTGATTGATTGAATATAAGAAAAAAAAATACAGATGTACTTATTTCATTGAAATATAAACAATTTCCTATAGCAATATCGCAAGACCAAGTGTCCAAAATCTTTAGACCGAAAGAAATAACCTAACCTAAAGAAATGCAAATTTGTTACTGACGAACATCGAACATTTTCACGATACAAATTTCTTTCGCGAAAACAAACTCCAGGGTCGAACTGTTTGTCCACCACTGTTCAGAGACACCATAACTGGCAGATAAAATCAGAAGCTGGAATAGAGAAGCTAAAAATTTTATTCGTTTAAAGTTGCCAAGTTCTTTTTTCTTTCTTCAAAACAATCTGTACAGAGTAGAACAGCACACCAGGCTCCACTCTATACAGCCCAGCGACGCGGGGTTTTAAAAGTTCCGTCCTTAAATCCGAAGATCGAAGTGCGCGGACAAAGTGAAACGATTTACTAATTCCTTCCTCTAGACCACGGCATATATTGCGTCGAAATCGGCGACACACCTACCGATTTCGCGACCCGCAGTGTGCGCAAGTGCGAGCATTCCCAATCCTGATTTTGCCAAGTCCACCCCACACAAACCGACATGGAACCGACGACACCACCGAACCCCGCCTTCTGAATTTGGCGCAACCGTTCCAACAGCCGCATACACACGTCATATCGATTGGAAACACAGCGTGGGCAACGTTCCATCAAACGTCGGGTGGCACGCTCGTCGACCAACTAACTGCGACCTATATCGGGTGACCGGGATTGGGTTGCGGGTGCATTCAGATAGGATGATAGGACTTGTGGCCCAAAAATGAAAAAATAATTTTTAATAAATAATATTCAATCTATGAAACTTTAACTAGGAAATGTCGGGTAGTATAAAATAAAGAAAGGACACGACTGGGGGAAAACGACGACGTCCGATTTGGCAAGGCTCGGTAAAATACAACAATAATTTTTTTTAATGTTTCTATTTTGATGAAACTATTCAAAATATTCATTATCATGATTCGCTATTTTCATCGATTTGAATGATTAATCGTTTTAAGAGTTTAACGATTATGGAGAATAACTAATCATAATTCGTTTAACAAAATTAATAACCAAATCACAAAATTGATAGATAAATAATCACAAGTATATTTGTAAAGAAGCCAGCCTAAACTTACAAAATGTTGAAACTGATCTTCTGTTGGAGGAACAACAATAGCAATAGGATTTAATTAAAGTTCAATTTAATTCTGTTAGACATGCATAATTCTGTTGGAGGAATAACAATAGCAATACGATTCAATTAAAGTTCAATTGAATTATGTTAAGACATGCATTTTCGAATCTTCACAAGTAAGCTTTATAAACAAATAAGATTTACCGTTTTTCCCCCATGCAATTTTCACCAAATATTTATGCCACCTTTCCCCTTAATAATCAGAATCGTGGTCACCCTGGTTACCGTTTCAACGAATATCGAAGCAGATCTCGCAGCACGTCAATTTTTGAGAGCGGTGAAATTTTCGTGTCGATTTCGTCGAACGTTAATTAAACAAACAAAAGTCATTTGTTCGCAGAGCTGCGAGACCAAACAAAACACTTCATTAGCAATTATTCGGCCCATTCGCCGAGCGCACCTGGACCCAGTGCTTTGACAGGAGATAGGCTGATGTACGGCTAGGCAAACACTTTGCGAGGGGCAGCGCCACCGTCACGCATTTCCCCGTCGCGAGCCAGCTAAATCCACACCATCAATCTTCTTTGGAGCCCAATAGAGAAAAGCAGCACGATAAAGTGGACCAAGACGAATGACTGAGCACTGGAGCAGTCCCTCCCCTAGAAACCAGAAGGACAAATGACCAGGGCACAACCCAGAAAAGACCGGAAAACATCGCACATCGCACTTCGTAACCAAAACCGAAAAGGAGACATGAAAAGAATTTTCTAGCAAGGGACCAGAACAAATACTGTACGAATATAAATAGTTGATTAATTTGCTTCAAAAAGTAATAGCATTTTTCTAACACTATCACGGGATGAAAATAATCGAATAAAACACGAAAACACAAGGGCTTAATCCATGAATGATTCAGACCAAAGACAAACAAACCTAATTCCACCAGTTTATCCAGATATCTTAAAGTTCAGGTACTATTTACGTGACTTAAGAATTTTCAAATCAATTTCTATTACCGCTCCCTTGTATCAAATCCTGATTGGAGCCACTGATTGGAGTAACTGCTGCGGGTAGGCTCTTTCTAAACTCTGCCCAGGGCGCATATTTCGCGACAGACACACCAGTAAGATAGTGTGAGCTCTATCAGGAAATCGGATGACGTAAGGCGAGTGAGCGAAAACAGATGGATAAACACAGTAAGACTTTTGTAAAGACTCACTTTACCCGACCACCACGACAGGCTCAACGCAGCAATAACACTGACCAAAGCAACTCCGCCAAAAAAAAAGTCCGCTAAGTGGGTTCTAAATGGACGAGCCTGTAATACAATATACCACATAGTGGCCGACAAAAAAAACACTACTGAAAGATCGGACTGTCGATTTACCTCGACAGGTCCGAATCGTTATCAAAGGCTATTGACCAGTTGCGATGATATCAACCATCAATGCCTGGCATTTCCATTTATCCTATTAGATGTATAAAACAAAAATACTACTGCAAGTTGTAGTTTTGAAAGTAGGGCAGCTGAAATAAATTTCATAGTGTTTCCCCAGCATATATTGCAACAATATTAACTAGATTATTATGCAGATATGCATTGTATCTCGCAACTATACAAACTAAAGTTTTCGAAAGAAAATACAGGAGGTTCTGTACCCCTTTATGTCCTTCATCAGCACTATTCGAAACGAGCCCACACCAGCCAGCACACCGGGATGCGACTCCAGTGCCCGAAATTTAACCCGTGACCGTCGCAATATTTCAGACTACATGGCTAAGACGAGATATTGATTTAGGAATAATTTTGCAGAAGACGGCGCATCGATTATTCTCACAAAATTCTCCAGAATAAATCAGTTGCTAAACCGCAGATGAATAGTGGAGAATAGACCGTATGGCGTATCGTCATTGGAATGAAAGGGGCAGATAAACAGGATATGCGTCGAATTATGTTAAATGCAATGTTCATAATCCGACTTAACGGGTTGGTTCGAGATAAAGCTTATTTCAAATAAGGTAGATGAAAATAGAGAAAGACAAGTTAAATAGAACTTAATAAGAATGGTATAAAACAACAACGGATATGGTTCAATTGAAGCTTATCAGGTTATCCTCATGACAAGGACAAATTTGGAATCTGCAAGATATAATGTAAAATAAAATGTAGATTTAATTAAAAAAACGTTTTACGAATCCAGAAAACTGAATTAAATACACGGGAATCGATTGAATGCACTGAGACATAGCATAATCCCAATTCAAATTGTACAACTCATTTCTCAGTCATTCTTCCTCATTTCGTGTAAAAAATATGTGGGGGCAGTCATACTTGTTCAACACAATAGTGAGGAATGACTTAATAAGTTTGTTGCTGCTGTATGAAGTATTCGAAATTGATAGCCGAGTAACTTGAACAACCAGAAGAAATTAAAAACAAAATAGACAAAAGATTCTTAATTAAAATCTAGAAAATCAAACGTCAAACGTCGTTACATCTTCTCGCAGGAGCGGTTTGTTTATGCACAAAAAAATTCGAAGTCTGATTAGACTTATATCTTGAATTTATTGCACCGTTTGCGTTTCTTGTTGTATGCGTGCTCAATGCCCATTCATTGCTGCCCCGTGTTAGGCAATCACACAACTCTCCGCTGCTTTACAATTTGCCACCTCCGGCGCAGCAATACGTTTTGCAAGCCCAACGCGCGCTTCCATTTGAAATGCATTGCTGCCCCGTGTTCTAGGCAATCACACAACTCTCCGCTGCTTTACAATTTGCCACCTCCGCCGCGCATTGCTGCCCCGTGTTAAGTAATCACACAAACTCTTCGCTGCTTTACAATTTGCCATCTCGTTTTGCGAAAAGAGCAGGACCTATTCGCCAAGTTCAATTTAATAACTATAATTTTACATTTAATTTACAATTTAGCGACGCCATTCGCGAACTCATATCCATATTTTGCTATCTATTTTTTCGTTTCATGTGATAGTTTTGCTCTGACTCAAATTTAGCTTGGATGAAAATGCTGTCAAATTATTAAAAAATAACTTATAACTCCTATTAGCCAAGCTCTTTCCAGTAACCCCGACATACAGGGCGAATCAGAAGATTCGTCATACGGCATACTTGCCGAAATTAACCTGCGGCTTAGAAACAGATTTATACGGCACAAATGACCATTGCAGGGAACGGCGATGATAAATCAAAGTCGATATAGCCGTTTATCTAGCATATCGACAAAGAGCTATTCCATCCGTACTTCCGCTATCCAAAAGCCGTCTACTCGAGTGCAGCAACCAGTCCACAGGAAGTCCGAAAACAACGTCTCCGAATAATGGATGAGCTGCTGCTGCTGGTGGTGGTAATGGTGTTGCTCGCAGCATCTCGCGCGGCTCTGTCATGAAAATGATTGATGCGGGATAGAAGCTAGGGTCAACTACGCATCGCTGGTGACCGGTCGACTTTAATTCCTTCCAGACGGAACTCAAAATAATTTTCAAGGAAAAAGTATGAAACGAAACAACCACTGATAACCAACAGAAAAATCCGAATAATTTTAATAGGGGCTAATCTGATTCCTATTAAGAAAACTATCACCTAATTATGGTGCAACGGTCTTCAGTTCGATTCCCATCGAGGTCTCATGTTTATTCGATCCCGGGGTACTGATGAAAACGACTCGTCGTAGCCCAGTTGGTTTAGCACATGTTTTGTTCCAACAGCCACGAGACGAGAGCTCATTTTCTAATTGCACCACAAGTGGTCTCATGAGACCGTAAAATTGGTGGCACCTCATGCGGCTATTCGAACGCAATCGAACGAAGAATAGGCCAATATTGTCGAGAGGTGAACGACGAGCTGCGCAAATAGTCGACGAAGGAGGCTGGTCCCCATTCACTTGGTGGTGGTCCTCGAGTCTCCACACTCCTGCATCATGATAAGGGGGGTGGATATACGGTCCGGGGCAGTCAAAGGCAAACAGACCGGTCATCCGACTGAGAAACAGAGCACGAGTGCTGTCGGCAGTGGTGCGGATGCGACGAGAGAGAATGACGGGTCAGTGCCTGTGTCTCTATCTGCCTTTTTTTCTGAAAACCCGAGCCAACTAAACCAATTCAAAACAATAACTCCACGACAATCATCTCTTGAATCACACATCGAATTTTCTCATTATTGCTTATCAAAATTTTGTGTGTAACAGC
This sequence comes from Mycogona germanica, assembly GCA_034698785.1. Lineage (NCBI taxonomy): Eukaryota > Metazoa > Arthropoda > Diplopoda > Chordeumatida > Chordeumatidae > Mycogona > Mycogona germanica. The sequence continues at coordinate 12,479 of JAQGBY010001612.1, read as the reverse complement.
CTAATTTCCAAATCTCATTAGCAATACAGATCAATTACCTGATGTGATTTATAAATTCACTACATTCGATAAGTCACTTATATTCACAGTGCAGGAACCAGATTTTCCAGACACATGTGCCCAATGAGTCGATGTAGGATATCTCTCGTCAACAGTGATGACAACTCGGGTCAAACGGTGGTCAATCCGCCGACAGCCCCGGGTCATTCGGGGGCGGCCCACCGATTTCCATATCGCGTCAAGTCGAGCGAGCGAAGACGGCATCTTGGAAACAATAGCACGACTTTCCCCGCTGTTTTTTCATTCCGCCGACACAAGTCACCTCGGGACATTTGCAAAGATGTTCCCGGGAGTCGCTATATACAGTCTCCGAAAATCGTTCCTCTTCGCTGGACTTTGCCAATCGATCTCTATACGAATCGATCTGTGTGCTTTGGGGGTAATCCAATTTGAGCTTTTACGGCCGATGTCATTGCGAATGTCGAATTAAAGACGAAAAAGCTAGGCTGTAAGATGAAATCCGACAGAACAGCTGCTCAGTAAAGAATGTTAACCTCTCAACATAAATGTTGGTATATGCTTCAGTTTAAACATTCTATCAAAATATGGTCGCCGTCAACAAGATATCCGCGTCTCAATTGACATAACATTGACCTAAGTTAAGAGTAGCTATATTTAATTTTCACTTTTATCTACACGCCATTGGTTTTTTTAAAACATAATTCAGTAAAATGGGAGCTCACATCTGGTCAATGTTTCACTATCGAACTGAATCGTGGTCATCTTGGCGTTTACAAAGCATCACCAATCATGGACAGGTGGACAATCAAAAATGTCTTGGACAGTTCAGCATCGCAAGCTGTAGAAAGAGAGCTGCCAAACAAACTATCAGAAGAAATGCATCTTTTCTGACGTCATTTCGCCAACGGCGTCGGCGGCATACTGCACGAGTCAACAACAGTAGGCCTTCCGACTAGACCTAAATTGGGCGTCCTATGCCTCGGAGCGAGTGTTCTCGTTGTGCGGTGAAAAATGAGAGGCGACGGCCAACGCCGTTCACGCACACTCACAAAGTCAGAAAACGGCGAAACCCTTCGTCATGCTGGTGGCCAGGCAAGGCGAGCTCGAACGACAACAGTCTTCGTCTTCCATTTGCTTACAAAACAATCTTAAGAGTCTTCATGATAGCCTAGTTACACGGTAAGCATGCTTCAAGTTGATCGAGAAATTTTCAGTTGTGCTTGAGAAAGGGGGAAATTGTCCATCGAGATCGTGTCCATCGCAGGCGATACAGATCACGTGATCGAATCATTTTTAATTGGAACGTTCCCCTATCAAGGGCATTTGAAATGGGTAAATTGGGCATTCGAGAGCGTCTAGTAATTTTTGCGGAAGCACGGACTCACCGATTCTGTTCAATGTCTAAAAGCACTTCAATGTAGATAGGATATTATGGACTGAACAGAAACTTATTGATTCTAAGATATATTTGCCACCTTAAGCTTCAAAGATTATTGAAACAAATTTCAAGAAGGCTTCCCTTCTTGGAGCATCAAAAATTGGCAATGAAACAATATGGTTATCGGTCGCATCTTCATTGGTGTCATCAAAATAATGATTTAACGTAAATATTCAATATTTATTTGGAAAAGAAGAGTCTGTCAACAGTTTGTTATTTTTCATTGACTATTGCAATCGGTCACGGTTCATATACAACAACGACATCTGGTGGCCACTAACAAATAAATCGAACCGAAGACAAATTGCGACTTGTTCGCTCCAAAAAAAACTTCCCGAAGGACCAGATGCCATTAAGAGTGGAACCACCAAAAATCAATTATCTGAAGAAATTGGCTGAGACACCCACTGTCACTCGCACCACCGTCATCTCACGAGATGGTTCGACGCCAAGCTGTCCCCGTGTAAACTCACGCCCAGCAGCAACATGGTCGTTAACAGAGATCTGATAAGCGCGTTGTTTACCCGATGTACTACTTTATGACGAGGTCGTTAAGACGAGAAGAGTTGCCATAACTCAATTGAATAATGCGAGGTTGAAAGGAGCAGTCTGCCAGAATCGATGGGAGGGCGGCGAAGAACAAACCGTCAACAAAATCCACACACACACACATCGCCATTTCCTTCACATAAAGTACACTGGAACCAGGCGTAGACTGAACCCAAGTTCATCGCCCGTCTGTGCGGATGGTTTACAGCAACAGCAGAGTAAGATAAAGGGAATATCAGACTCGATTTCCCACAAAATTGAAATAATAACGGTTAAACCTATCTACCAATAAAATGCAGTCATGCTCAAGCGAACGTTTAACCAACCGGATTTAAATTAAAAAATTGTAATCTTAACTATGTTTCTTTCTGAGTTTGGCAGACTCAATAAATCACCTTTGTTCCCTACAGGATTATTCGGTCAATATTTAAAACGATTTCATATTATTAAAGAAATCGTCGAAATTGTTACTAGCTCTATCGAAGTTCGTCGTCGATAAAAGATTCATCGCAGATGTTGCCAGAATTCCTACAAATAGAGTTGGGTAGAACTGAAGGCCTACCGACAAATGATTAAAAAAACGGTAAGTGTCAAGCATTGTTCTTGGGTCGGCCGCTTATTGACAACCTGTCCGTTATAATTACCTGGTAAATGTTTCAGGGCGCCGCGCGGCTCAAAATGGAATTCCCATCAGAGGCACAAACAGAAATAAAGAAGAAAAAACTCGCATCCAATGAATGTCACATCACAAAGGCAACACTGCAGAACCCATTCGTACAAAAAGCTACAGTCAACCCCCATAGTTTTGATAAAAGAGTCCCAACAACGTGTCGTAATTACCAGCTTCCGTCTCTCCTATAATAGATATTTCGCTTTGTTCACCCAAACTGTCAGACGCCGAAACAAGCTATGGCAGAACTTCACTCGAACTGACATCAATAATAAATAATCAATAATCAAAGGTATTTCGCGTTGAACAAACGCATGAGAAAACACATCTACATCTATTCGAACCTTTGCTTGAGATGTTTGAATACTACTCAAATACTACCCCCTGATTACACAGATATTGGCAATCGCATAATAATTTTAAGCTGTTTTGGTGCAGATTTTGTCATTGGGTGGATGACGACAGATTTCAATTGTCGCCAAATCCCCTTTCTTGGAGCGTTGAGAATGCCCAAAAAAAGTATCGACGGTTTACAACTGCAAAAATCCAGCTTATTTCCTGGAACGCCACCAGAGGGTACATCAATTACTGACATGTGGAGGTCATATGGTCAACAGGTGACTTTTGAGGCCCATGTGGCTTTTAAGTCATTCTGCCAAGATGGCCCTTCAGTTCTTTGTACTCACGGTTTCACTGTGTTCGCTAGGTGGCGCTGAGGCAAACCGAACGGTTGTGTCCCTTATTGATTCGGTCCACTACATCGTTCATGTTCAACAGTGCACTAAATTAAAAAAATTACTGAGATGGTACCACTCAGGAGGACACTTGTCCATGATCGCCATAAAAGGTGGACTGACGTACTCAATGTGTTTCAATGCACTTGCTGGACGACGGTTGCATTGTGTGGCGCTTTCGTTAATAGGTTCAACGTGCAATGGCAACTCCGGCACCAGTCTAATCTCATAATAAGCTTTAGCTCTCTTTGGGGCTGGCAATGTTGATTTCATTAGCGGGGGGCTCGCAAGGTGGGATCACGGATGGATCGAAACAACGGATGTAGTTGCTCTCTGCCACCGGCTTCCTTCACTGATCAAGTGAAGTCTGTAGACGAATCACAGTTACGCGACATACATTCAAACCAGAAACCAAATAGGTATTGGCCAAACCTTTTGAAACGCAATGATGAACCATTAAATGGAACGTAACTACGTGTAGATTGGACCTTGCCAATAAGAAATGGTGACGACAAACGCAAGATGGAACTGGGATTTAAAGCTACGAATGTCTTTACGGTTGAATTTGCCTCGGAATTTCAAATAGGGAAGCACTTTTGATGTGAATTTGCATAACGGTGTATGCCTAACCAATATGCCAATGAATAGAGAGTGTTCGGAAGAGGGTGGGGCGTTTAATAAGTTGAGAAATGCTATTCATTGGCGTTGGTTGTACATTCATTTTTGACTCTTGCGTCACCCAATATATATACAAACATGGCACAGAGCATAGAGCAACCCAGCTGTGCCGTTAATAGGCCTATTCGGAATCGCACGTAAATGGCAAAATGTTTCAATTTATGGCGCCGATTATGTTATTACCAAAAAGGAAAACTTGCTGCGCTGACGCGCGCCTAAACCTATAAACCGGAACGCTAATTTTATTATCCCAGGGTTAGAGCCCAATATATCGGCGAAATATTTTCAAGTTTCATTCGTCGGCTTTTCCAGACCGAGGAATTCGAATGACGTTGGAGGGCGAGTCTCGTTCGACTATCGCGGTAAAAAAAAATATATATTGTGAAGTGGTCTGAAAATGGTATCTGCAGACAGATAAGGGAGGAGCTCATAGACGGTAGAGTTTGAATGAGATTGTAGTTGAAGTAAAAGGAAGGAGTGTGGTTTGTGACGATACAAAAAGCAAAGACGATTCTAAACTTTAGAACTACCGAAAAACACGCTTTCCTGTGATAAGAGAACTATCGATAGTTTCTGATAGTTTATACCATTATTTCCACGTTTTACGGGACAAAAAGCACAACAACTTTAATTAATACTTTAACAGACGTTAATTTTTACAAAATGACCTCACCAACACGACCTCACCAGCTTCTACCAATAATACACGTTTATTGGTTACATTTTTCTCACTTAGAAAAAGATAATGAATAGACGCGAAGATTGTTCCAAAAATACTTTTTGTAATTTGAATTTAACTATCATAATTGAAATAAAATTAGGATGACGTCACAAACCACGGATGGGGAAATCGGGCTAATTTTAAGACCATCCCGAATGGCGTATTACACTATCTGGAATAAATGACCATCTCGTTCTTTTTGGATTAACGCACCGTGTGGTAGCTCTATTAGTTATTTCCCTCCAACAACAAATCATTTTACCAAGTTGCCCTCATTTCTCAATTCGAAATTCCCATGACCACCGTCATTGACAATGGCAAGTCACAGTTCGATCCAACCCAGGAAAAATTCTGAAGATGACTTCCTCCGCCACCGAACGTAATAATAGGCCCAAAAAAAAGAACAAAATATCGTTGAACGGGAGCCAGGACGAGGAACGTGACAAGCCTGCACAGCCTATATATTACGAACTTCCTTCCTGCTCATCCAAAGAAAATGAATGATGGCTCGTTAGCAACGCGATGGAATGCGCGAAAGGACAGTTGCCATTCCCCAGAACAACTCACGCGGAGCGCCAATAGCTACAGAAGCGACGTCACGGAAATAGTAATGTTGGTTTTGTTCGCGCTCCTTGCCAAATAATAATAATATTACAAAAAAATGTTCAATGCCCGGTCCCAGCGGTGGCTGCGTCTCAACCATTGCCAGAACTACCTTATCAACTTAGTTCACTCAGGGAACCAGTCTCAACTGTTCGCCAAATTGATGACGTATACTTGACTCGAAGTCTAGCAGAAAAGTAAGTTTTGCACTGCCTCATGCTCACGGAAAACTCTTCCGGTTTTTTTTACAGTGTAATTGATAATTTCGTGAGTGCTTTTCGTATGATGTATTGGTCTCTCTGTAGAAGTGCATGCACAATGGGTGCGTTCTGTGGCTGCACGATTATCGATTGACCAGTGGTTATGCAGCGTACCGGTCATTCTGCCCAGTCACCGGCGACAGCACTCGCAGATGGCTCGGTTCTACTGTACAAAGACGATTCGGCGATTAAATATTTTTCAGTGTATTCGATGTTTGCGGATCAGCTTTTAAAAAATAGTCGACGTTATTGATTACACGATTGTCATTCCGCAATCTTGGCTTCCAAAATACTTTAAACTATTTGTGACATTAGCTACAGGTGCAAAATCGATAGCGCACATGTGACAATTGATCTGCTCAATGTCTAAACGCACCTTGCTAAGCATGTTTGGATAAAGCATGATTAGCCAGTGTAACTATGGCACCTGCAGGTAATGAGACTTTAAGTCCACTTTGGTGAAACGATTTGTGAATAGAACATCTTGCTGAAATCCTCGTCAGTGACTTAATCAACTCATGGAGCGAATCACTACCATCGGCATTTAAATAAAGGATTGCAGCACTCACATTCTGTAAAAAAAAAAATTAACTACACCTTTGTAAATAAGTTCGTGCACAGATAACAAAAGGTGAAGAGGGCTCCAATTTGGTAACAATTTTAGACTGCTAAATTTATCGGACAACAAAGATAATTTGACGGAATATTAATAGCAAATCAGCCACTGCAAACACGGCAGAAAAAGACACACCTAACTACAGCAGTCAATAGAGGTTATTGGATGGATGGGCTATCCCACAACACATGTATCTAACATGTACGAAACAATTGATAAAACTGCGTGGTAGAGCGCCCCCAAACGAGATCCGATAGGGACGCAATTTTTCAATTCAGATGGCGTCTGCGATACAACGCATTTAGGTGTCCCACGGTAGTGCAATGTTTAATTCACGAATGGAGAAGGAAAATGGGCTACACCATACCACCTGTTGAAAGCCTTGAATATAACAGAATGTCCAATCAAATGTAACCAATTGGCAATTTGTATAGTAAAGAAATATTTTAAGACGAATACGATAGTGCCTCAGCACCATGAGGGGTACAGAACGCCTGTAACGCGGTTGACTACAGTTGATTGGAACAAAAAAAAACAGTGTCGAGGGATCGAGCAAGAGTCCTCTCCGGGAATAGAACCCAGGATCGTCGCATCCGCGAGTCTATCTCTACCAAATGAGCTACGACGAATCGTGATTTCTGAATTCTGAATTCACCGTAAAATGATACACTGGAAATAAGATCCGCTCAGAAGATAACCAGATAAAATTACTTTAGAAAATATGAATGCCAAGAAATAATGCGAGCTGTATTTTGCAACACAGGTTTCTTGAGAATATGTCGCCCAATTTTTTTCAAAATGGCAAGATACCTGGCCCAGAGCCCAGGTACGCTTTATAGTCCTTTTTTTATTCACCCCTCAAGTTTCTAGGTGGGTTTGACCACATGTTGCGTAACGGCATCATCGGTATGTGCCGTCGGCTGCCCAATGAATAAAATATAAATGATTTTACGTCATGTTGTTTCCGATGTCTAAAGGAAATCGATTCATCTTTGTCGTCTTTCGCATACGGCTCTGCGTTCACTCAGGGGAATTTTGATTGCGCCGGATTGTTTGTTGTGCGCAGACGAGAGGAACCATTCGCCCACTTTGCATCCTCCCCGGAACCCGCATCCGACCATGTGGACATCGTCACCGAATTAGAGAGTACTTGACTAAAATTGTTACATAAATACTGGAAATGATTTCTCCTGTGATCCAACGAACAAAATAGCTTTCAAAAATGTTGGGATGAATTTTCTCACCCGACTCCCCCGAAACAACATGACTTAAAATCATTGATATTTTATTCATTGGGCAGCCGACGGATACAGTTACGCAACATGTGCAGTTACCCACCTCAGGAGTTCGTGAAAACGCAAATTAATTAAGAGCCTCTTAAGCTAAGTTTACACCGGAGGTTTGCTCCTAAGGAGCCGATCATCTCCGGTCGCGGGAAACCGGAGCACGTTCCGCTATTTTTTCGTTACTATGCGACGAAGATTGGCTTCTTAGAAGCCCTCGATCTTCTCCGGCTGTTTTTTGTGGGTGTTTCAATAAGCACTATGTTTTGAAAGCGCTGAGCACAAAAGGCTGGGAAATTTCTCTCGCCAGTGTCTGAAGGAGAGCTGCCCTTTAATGGAAACACCAAGCTGATGTACTTTCACTGACTTTTGCATTTCTCTAGGAGGTGGGGGTCTCAGGAGAATAATCATGAAATATCTCTAGGAGGAGAACATCAAGACAGATCCCCGGCATGGATTAAGTTAGCAGTCTTGTAATTATCCGGGCACAAATTTCGTAGCAAACGCAGATGCCAGCTCTCACAAACAGTAAACACGTGTGGCTGCAGAATACAATTGTTATTCGAGGAAGTATTAATTAAAAATTAATGACGATCTCTTAAATTATCTTCCGCCACTGCGGAATTAGTTGCGACGCTGCCAAATTTGCTTGCTGCGCACTGTAAGTATCTTTTTAATATCGTTAGGACATCTGAAGATGCCACTTTTAAGATGTCTGTGCAATTTCAGTAGAGAATAATATATTATATAGGGATCTTAAAATCCTAACTTTATGGTGCTCTAAGGATCATTTAATAGTGGTTCACTCGTAAAAATCTTTAAAAATCAAATACTACTTTCGACAATTAAAGGTGGCCCCTCGGGCTAAGCAAATGCAGCGCAACCAGTGGGAATTCAAACACTACCTAAAGCCTACTTGCAAGAAAACGGTAAAGGGAGTTCTCATCACTCTGACAAATTGGTGAACCGACAAAGCTTTTAAAATTAATTTGGGCGCTAATTGTAACAAAATTGGTAACAATTTAGACGCTAGCATAACTGCTAAACTACACCCAAAAAGAGTTGCTCTAGGGAAGCAAATAGGACTCAGTGAATTTAGAATTCGTAGTCTTATTTTAAATTAATGTACCCACAAATGAAGGATACAACTTTACCCGAGGTAACACCTTTTTAGGAACGATACGAAACAGTGTTGTCAGATGAAGTATATTAAAATTTACATTATGAATATTGCCGAAAACGCTTTCATCATTGACCAGCTGGTTGCTGATTTTCGCAATTAAAAATATCCATTTCAATTCCTAATGTACGTGTCATTTTAAGTGTTCCTAAATATTTTCATCGTTCCCTCGTTTTTAAAGTCTCTTAAAACAAGTCGCGGCTGATTTAAATAAACCTTGTATTTTGTTTCAGCTATAAAAAAAGACTTTAGCTACAATATTATAATCTAAAGAATGGTGATCCTATTTATTTACTGTCTCAGGAAATTTGACAAAGTTTGTCTTCAATGAGCCCTGTCACAATCCACTTTTCAGATGACGTTAAGGGCTGAGAATGGTTCACTACATTTAGTATCGGCGTAATTTTGAATAAAATATTTTTTATCCATAAACATTTCCAGGTCACACGAATTCTGTTTAGAACCTTCCGATTGCGCGGCTCACCCGGCAGTTTCAACCGGTGGCAGATACCGCAGCAAAAAACCACAGACACCATCAGGGCTTCGAAGTACCAAATACCCTTTATATTGAATGCAGGCCATATCGGTACCCGTCGCTTCGACGCAAGTTCAAACGCGAGGATCCGTAGCCGACGGGGCTGGAGAAAATAAGTAGTAAAGAAAAAAATACTTTCTCGCGCCCACGACAAAGAATTCCCAAAGACGCTACTTAACAGTGGAATAGATCTTGATGTGGGCCTAAGGTGCGGGCTGGGGGGACTGGCAACCGAGAGCTACGTTTTCGGCAATGTCTTTACTTTTGCCGTGTAGACGCCGTGTAACTTCTCTTCCGTGTATTAGTACCCTACTCATGAAGAGTTTCACTGAACAGAAAATTATTTTGGGCCTTCCTTCAAGGGCATTTCTAAACGTCACTCAAAAAAGCACACAAAGAATTCAATTTAGGGTATTTAGACGCTCGGACATATAAAGATGCCTCCAATATTGATCATCGTTGGAACGTGTAACGTGTAGCTTCAGTCGGCAAACCCGATTGACTCCACTCCATTGGGCACCCGTATCACAATATTTACATTTGGAAGTGGCAGCCCGTATCAACACTAACGAGAGAAACTGGGAAAACGCAGCTTTTCTTAACGAGAACACTCATCAGGTTTACGTAACCTTGGTCGGGCTGCGTCAGGCCAGCGGCTCCCCCTCCGCTCTGGAGCCGGAGGAAGAATGCGGGTGATGGCGGCGGCGGCGACGACGACGACGACGACGCAGCTCCGGCAGCCAGGGTTCACGACATTTGCGCCACATTTGGTATGCGCAAGTCAAGGGAGATTACGCACCTCCACCCCTCGAAAATAAATAGCAGGATCAAATATTCTTCCCAACAGCCACTTTGAGCGCTGCTGAAATAGCAACCACCCCCTCCTCCTCCCCTAACCACAGTTAAGAATTTCAACGAGCCAACAATAGCACTATCAACACTTGAGTATGGAGTTTAGTGAAATGTCGACAAAACATTGGCGGATGAAGGTAGCAAAACATAGCGACTTACCGACTTCCTCGCTCAGAATGTGTGAAATAACGAAACCGACACTTACCTAGAAGAAAAAACAACAACAAAATTACTCAATTGCTCGTAGAATTTTTCAATTATTTGTTTCGCAACAATAACATTATAATGCTAATTTTCTCTATCCAAAGTCCAATAGTTCCTCCACCATAATCGCCGGGAAGATATAGAAAGGGTGAGACCTATCGTTGGCGATAGTGGCGGTAACTTTGCCCGATAGTGGCGGTAACTATCGGAAAAAATTTGGGCGAAACCCTCGTTTAAAAAAAGTTTATAAAAAAAAGTATTTGTACGGATATTTTTTTAATCAATGAGATAGGTCTTTTATCAGATCGCAGCCAACAAGACTTGAAAAATAAATTATTCTTCTATCCCGCAGTTCACCGAAAGAATAAAAAATAGTTTGAAAGCCAAATCGTTGATTAGTTCGTGGCATAAAAAAATCTTGCGCACACAAAAACGACGTCGCTGAATCAAATGACTGGCAAAAAAATAGGAGACGCTCCGGGTCACCACATTGAACGGGTCAAATCCAAATATGATCCGCACCGTATATCGCATGACAGACATCTGCTCGACGTAAGCTCACAAAACCCCCGAAGAGTCAACGAGCAAAACTATACGAGTACAAACACACGTCTTACGTTGTCTTAAGATAAGGTTTTATACCCACAATTTTTTTTTGTATCGCTATCATAAAGGCATTACTGGAGAGAGAATAAAAAAGTTGATGCCTGCTTTTTTTTAATGACCGCAAGAGCTTGACGTAGGTGGTCTGAATAAAGGCTGAGGGCGGGTGGGGGGAGTCTCACTAATTATTTGGCGGATGGGCGGACAGGTTGGCGGAGAGGAGCGATAATTTTTCCCGACAAACGGTCCATATTTTCGAAAATTAGCCTCGTCTAAATACAAGTGCTCGGATTTCCAAGCTCATTAAAAATACATCAAAGCGCTCTCGTATCTCGTCTGGTCGGGGGGCGGGTGGCTTGGGGGGGGACAACGACGAGAAAACCAACCGTTCGAAAATCGGTTCTAATTTTCTAAACGCATTCTTCTCTCGCTGCGAAAAAGTTGATGTGTAGGCGACGGGGGCGGGCATATGTCACACACGAAATCATCGGGATGACAATATCTCGCAAACGACAGTCAGGGCCAACGAAATGAAAGAGTAGAGAGATCACGATTACACGCTGTACAACAGTTAAACAAACGGCTAATGAAACTATCCCGGTACACATTTTAAATACATTTTTGACAAAGAGATGGGGACGAGAACTAGCAAATACAGAGTACTACTGAGTAGCCAACAGCGCAACTCAATAGGAATACAGAAAAACGTTGGCGGAAATTCTAAGGCGGAATATAATTTTGGCGTCAGCGACTATCGTCTGAAGACAAGATACAGTAGATATCAAAGGTTAACCACGAATCATTTTTTGACGAAATCAATGTGCTAAACTTCGAAACAACCCCAAGCGGCAATGCTTGGCATCAACCGTACGATGATGATCTTTCTTCCACCACAGAAATGAATTTTTTCCACCCAAAAAGTGTCAACGTTTGCCGTTAAGATCGCCTGTAGCGGGATCGGAAGACACAAGTACTCGTAAAGGACAGATTCAAACAAACCAGGGGCAGAGCTGAAAAGACGCAATTTCATAGAGTACTCGACGGCAATTTAAAATCGAGGGGATTTTGGGGACGCTAGATTCCATAGCCGACACACAATAGAAAGTCGGTGGAGAAGAGCGAGCGAGCTCACGTCTTCAAAAATCCACTACCCGCAATTTCTCTATCCCGGAGTCTCCATAAAACGCAACTTGGTGGACGCAGCCGCAGAAGACTCCCGAAAGAACTTGTCACAACAATGACGAATCATCGATCAAGAGCACGCGTCAAAATGTGCTAGCGTCAGCCGCTCTTCTGGAGCGCACTCGCAGCGGCGTGTCTAAACCGAATCGAGTTGCTCTCTTTAAGTGAATTTATAGAAGACTTATAAAAAGACTAAAAGGTTACCCGGCTTTGCCTGGGTTTACAGTAACCACCAATGAAATTAAAAATTAATTGTTTAAATTTACCGGCTATTTTACGTGTACGCGATAACACACGATATTCCGATTGTCGTTTACATTTTAGACATTTTGAAAAATTCGAATTTTCAC